>JAODUP010001611.1:0-38803 GCA_025642065.1 Paralvinella palmiformis
AAACCATACAAATACATACATAAACTCAAGCTCCCACATACATGCATACTACACCCCCCCCAAAACACACACACACACATATAAAAATATATATATATATATATATATATATATATAATAATCACGTTTCCCCATACACACGCATCGAAACACACATACTTTCATGTCATTTGTCGCGTACTAAAATCGAATTACCTAGCCCAACAAGCTGAGGAGTACCACATAAACATGTATAGGTATACGTATATATGTATCAATATATGAAGGTGTAGAAATGTTATATTTATATTGAACTATGTATAGTTTTATATATATTTATATTTATTGAGGTAGAACTATCAAAGGATGCTTAGAGTTATTGGTGTTCTGCGCCGGTGCCTCTATATCTATCGTTAAAACACACACACACACACACACACACACACACACACACACACACACACACACACACACACATATATATATATATATATATATATATATATATACACGGTGCAAAGATACAAACAAATTGACACACATATACCCATGCATACAGATACGCACGCATAAATCATTAAGTTATTAGTGTTACTCCCTTCTGCAGGTGTAGTTTTTGTTGTATTACAACATATTAAGAATTTTATAATAAATAAATAAGATATATATATATATATATATATATATATATATATATATATATATATATAAATATATATATATATATATAATAGAAGAGAGAGAGAGAGAGAGAGAGAGAGACAAAGAAAGGAAGAGAGAGAGAGCAATGTCAACAACTTTTCCCAATAACAGAACGGGAAATTTGTTTTGATTCCTATCACATTCTCATTATCAATGTTATGGCTGCCACTAGATCTAAGATCTTGGGTCAAGTTTCAGAAGATTAAAAGGAAAAACCGCTTCTCAAATGTGTCAGGTATCGTGTGAGAACTAGATTATTCTATAATGATGATCGCTTCGATTAGGCAAAGATCTATCATATTTTAGCATGCAGCAACACCTGAACAACCAGGTTATGTATGTGTTGCCTCGTAAATCAAAACTGAATATCCAATATAACGTCAGCATCCCATTTCCGCCTTTATATTTTCTAATTGCAGAAGCGGTGAGGTGAAACATTAAAACATGTATTCAAGTGTATGAAGCCTCGAACTATTGATAATATCACTAGTTAGAGGCCTCCTCCTCCCGAATAAATGCTATTTATAGCTGTTAAACCCGCCTTTTCCCCGATTTAGTCATATAAAAAAGTTCATTAAACCACTGAAATTGTCCCATAACGCATAATAAGGTTATTATGGAATAGCATGATATTGTTATTCAACTTTTGAATACAGATTCTGGAATAGTAGATACTGCTTGACTTGCAACATAATAACTAAATTACAACCGTGCTGTATTCGATGTGTTTAACTTTCAAATTTATATTCTAATACTCAAGATCTAATTTTGTTTGGGTTTTTTGCTGGAAGGTATGTATAAGAACACTTAATAGTTTTGCAATAATATCGTTTAACAAAATAAAATGACCTCAATATGTTTTGGTACATAAGCCATACACCCCGTTCTGTCATCAAAGTCAATCCTTCAAAGTGGTATTAAATTTATCCCAAGACCTTTACAACATATATATCCAGTAGATATTTAGAAAATTACATATTTAATATAACCATATGAAGAAAAAAAAACACTTCATTGGTGAAAGTCTGTTTCAAACAAATTACTATGTATCATGGTTCACCATTTTCCTGTGCCAATCATATACAATCATATTTACGTACTTTGAATTTCATATATATGCATAATTAAACTGCTGTTATAATCATTCTTCAATCAAGTTGTATTAAATATATTGAGAATGACCACTATCTCGTTTCATGTTTCTTTTTTGGCGAGATGGAAAGTGAAGTCATATTAAAAAGGTTACCTCAGTAATAAAGTCGTATTCATAAGTATATTATACATAAGAACACTAAATGGTATAAGTATAAAGATATTTTCGCTAAGACCTATTTGTATACGTTTAACGTGTTTGGGGATTAATACATAAATACTGTTTGAACTAGATCAAAGACCAGTCACATTATTATCTGATTCAGTTATTTCGGGTTAAAATTAAGATCAATAAAATATTAACTTGTTCTTGGAATTGTCATTAAGTGAGTCATCATTATGCTAAGGCTCCAAGCACTCCATAACGATATAATCTTGGATATTGATGATATCTACTGAATCGATAATTTCTACTCCACTTCTTCTTGAAATGGATGAAGCTACTTATATGGTGCAGTTAACAATCTCTATGTTATAATACTGCACTCATCGCATACAATTAATCGCTCATTAGTGGGATATCATTGCGGCCATCCTTTTGTACTTGTAAGTTCGTGTCCTCTTATTGCCACTTAGTGTGATGGATTGTTATTATATAATATCCAAGATTATATCGTTATGGAGTGCTTGGAGCCTTAGCATAATGATGACTCACTTAATGACAATTCCAAGAACAAGTTAATATTTTATTGATCTTAATTTTAACCCGAAATAACTGAATCAGATAATAATGTGACTGGTCTTTGATCTAGTTCAAACAGTATTTATGTATTAATCCCCAAACACGTTAAACGTATACAAATAGGTCTTAGCGAAAATATCTTTATACTTATACCATTTAGTGTTCTTATGTATAATATACTTATGAATACGGCTTTATTACTGAGGTAACCTTTTTAATATGACTTCACTTTCCATCTCGCCAAAAAAAAAAAATGAAACGAGACAGTGGTCATTCTCAATATATTTAATACAACTTGATTGAAGAATGATTATAACAGCAGTTTAATTATGCATATATATGAAATTCAAAGTACGTAAATATGATTGTATATGATTGGCACAGGAAAATGGTGAACCATGATACATAGTAATTTGTTTGAAACAGACTTTCACCAATGAAGTGTTTTTTTTTCTTCATCTGGTTATATTAAATATGTAATTTTCTAAATATCTACTGGATATATATGTTGTAAAGGTCTTGGGATAAATTATAATACCGTACCTCTTGAGATGGATTAGACTTTGACTGACAGAGACAAGGGATGTTATTGGCCTAAAATAATGTACCATAGATACATATTGAGGTCCACTTTTATTTTGTTCAACAGATATTACTTGCAATAACTATTAAATGTGTTCCTTATACATATTTGCCTTCGCAGCAATACAAGCCAAACAAAATTAGATCTTGAGTATTAGAATATAAATTTGAAAGTTAAACACATCGAATACAGCACGGTTGTAATTTAGTTATTATGTTGCAAGTCAAGCAGTATCTACTATTCCAGAATCTGTATTCAAAAGTTGAATACCAATATCATGCTATTCCATAATAACCTTATTATGCGTTATCCAACAGAGAAACAGACAACATAATAATCAGTCAGTTTAATGAACATTTATTATAATGACATAAATCCATGGGAAAAGGCAGGTTTAACAGCTATAAATAACATTTATTCGGGAGGAGTAGGCCTTTAACTAGTGATGTTATCAATAGTTCGAGGCTTCATACACTTGAATACATGTTTTAATTTTTCACCTCACCGCTTCTGCAATTAGAAAATATAAATGCGGAAATGGGATGCTGACGTTATATTGGATATTCAGCTTTGATTTACGAAGCAACACATACATAACCTGGTTGTTCAGGTGTTGCTGCATGCTAAAATATGATAGATCTTTGCCTAATCGAAGCGATCATCATTATCGAATAATCTAGTTCTCACACGATACCTGACACATTTGAGAAGCGGTTTTTCCTTTTAATCTTCTGAAACTTGACCCAATATCTTAGATCTAGTGGCAGCCATAACATTGATAATGAGAATGTGATAGGAAATAGAAGTCAGAAGGTGCACCAACTATTGATCCAGTGTCCTGTTATTGGAAATGGTTGTTGACATTGCTCCTCTCTCTCTCTCTCTTCTCTCTCTCTCATTGTCTCTCTCTCTCTCTCTCTCTCTCTCTCTCTCTCTCTCTCTCTCTCTCTCTCTCTCTCTCTCTCTCTCTCTCTCTCTCTCTTATCTCTCTCTCTCTTCTCTCTCTCTCTCTCTCTCTATATATATATATATATATATATATATATATATATCTATATTATTTCGTGTTATGAGAATATTCTAATATAATGTTGTAATACAACAAAAACTACACCTGCAGAAGGGAGTAACACTAATAACCTAATGATTTATGCCTGCGTATCTGTATGCATGGGTATATGTGTGTCAATTTGTTTGTATCTTTGCACGCGTGCGTGTGTATGTGTGTATATATATATGTGTGTGTGTGTGTGTGTGTGTGTGTGTGTGTGTGTGTGTGTGTGTGTGTGTTTTAAACGATAGATATAGAGGCACCGGCGCAAAACACCAATAACTCTAAGCATCCTTTGATAGTTCTACCTCCATAAATATAAATATATATAAAACTATACATAGATCAATATAAATATAACATTTCTACACCTTCATATATTGATACATATATACGTATACCTATACATGTGACTGTGGTACTCCTCAGCTTGTTGGGCTAGGTAATTCGATTTTAGTACGCGACAAATGACACGAAAGTATGTGTGTTTCGATGCGTGTGTATGTGAGAAGACGGCTGATATATATATATATATATATATATATATATATATATATATGTGTATGTGTGTGTGTGTGTGTGTTTGGGGGGGGTGTAAGTATGCATGTATGTGGGAGCTTGAGTGTATGTATGTATATGTATGTCTGTATTGTTCTAGCTATTTGTCTGCCTGTGCGTGTATGGGTGTCTGGTTGTATGTGTGTGATAGATAGAGAGATAGAGAGGGGGAGAGCGTGTGTGTGTGTGTGTGTGTGTATGTGTGCCTGTATGTATGTCAGTTTAGTGACCTTGATATTGTTAACTACATGTAACAAGAAAGGATATATGTTTGAATGACCGACTGATTAGAAGGCAATTATATTTTCCATATCATTTCACAACACAATTTGACCTTGGTCAACACTAACTTTCCTAAAGACAACTTCCTTCCAGGGTATTTACTCTTCTTAATTAGAAGGACAATAATCTCGTATATATTAGAGTTTGGGTAGAGGAGATGCCTTTATGTAAATAGATTTTCCATAAATAGCAAGTACCACATAATAGCATATGATAATATATGATAAGATGTATTTTCCCTGAGTTGTGTAATAAGACAGCGTTTACAATACAAATTCCCATCATCAATGTTCACCCTAAATACTGTTTACTTCCCCTCAGTACTTACTGTTTATGCTTTGGCCTGGTTTCGTTACTTATTCTATTAATAAATTATATATATATATATATATATATATATATATATATATATATATATATATTATATTCACTATTAATCAAGTCTCTTTTCGGTTATTGGTTGAACTTGATCCGTTCTATCCAGAGTATGATCAGGTATCAAACGGAGATGCTTGGCACAGTTGTTATAATATAATGAACATCATCGATAATCACAGATTGATGGCTAATCTACCTATGTTTGTAACAGAACTCTACCATTACAATCTTCTTTTCCTGTACCACATGTTGTCTTAAGCTGAAACACGTATCTCGTAATATTGTCATTTAATTTTCCTTGAGTGTCATTAACAATTTATATCACAACTGTATGCATCATATTTGTATTTTATTCAATATAAAAATGGCACGCAAATACAATGGTAATATAAAATAGGTTGCACTCGGCATGGAAAGGTACATATCCTGCATCAACATCATTATATTATAGTATATAAGATAGATTCAGTATTATCTGGTCTATTTTAGAAATGTAAAATGATTATCATATATAAATGGTTTCTGTATTCATCCTAATAGCTAGTAATCTTTGTATTTCAATGGAATTGAACATTCATATACAAAGTTATTATTTGGTGTGAATCACATGATATTCTTCGTTTCCATTTTCACAGTTTAGTCCCAAACCGTTGGAATCCAGATCTATATAAGGTAAATTTATGGATGGCTAACTTTGTGTATAAAACATGTGTTTATTAATGACATTTAGTTGGATAAACATATTTAGTTTGTGCTAATATTAGCATTGGCATAATAACTAATAATCATTATAAACAACATGATTTGGAGTTTTATGTTAGACGAAATCAGCTATTATTAAATAAACCGGAAAATAATACGGTATGAATTGTCAACAATTAAAATGCCGACGGCTAGTAGACATAAACAATGAGAGCATTTGACACTATATAGCCTAATATATGAGAAGCCAGCTATGTCTGATTCATTTCCTTTCCTACGTATATTTACACAATATAATTCGAACCTATTTTCTTCTTGTTCCGCGAAAATGTTACTGCTGAGTAAAGGTTTAAGCTTCCCGTTTGTGCAGGTATATGGCTTATATTTATTTAACATACTTTTTCCAGATGATAGAATTACTGATGTTGGGGTGACTTCATGTTTGTGTCTAGATTGTTACTGGCTTACTATATCTGTCTACCTGACTCTCACGCTAACTGTCTGGATGTCCGTTTCAAGGACTGATATTCAGTATGTCTAGATGATAGGCGATCGTAAGTGGATATATATCCATAAATCAACATACAACACACCCATATATATATATATATATATATATATATATATATATATATATATATATATATATATATATATTATTGCTATGCATTCAAACTCTCTATATTCAATAAAACATAATATCTTATTACAAATTATTTGTGGAGTACACATTGACAAAAATTCACGTTCTATGTATTGCAGCTATCATCTAGCATGATTAGACCAGTTTATAGTTAATCCATTCAGACAAATACACTGTTTTGATGAGGGCTGTATCATTGTAGACTTGTAGTATACTCTTCGGTAGTTTAACCTGAGAAACAATTACATATTACCTTGTCAATATATCCCATATTATTTTATTTTAATTTAAATTAGGTATTACATTTGCGTTCTTACATCATTAGTAATTCAAACAACTTTGTTTGTTAGTGATCGTTGTCGTTAGCTTGAATGAAAACAAAAAATAATGAATGAATGACGGAATGAAAGAAAGAATGCATATGTGAAAAAGTGATAAAAGATCATCAAAATGTAGTTCTAACCAAAAATAAATAACCCATACATCTGAATATCTCAAACGAGATAAAAATATAGTACACAATTCACACCAAAAAAATAGTAGCTTTAAGATAATTACTGTGGCTTGACATCTAAATCTTACAATCCTACTTTAAAATATTCTAATGCGATAATTTCCTTTTTTATTCACCTGTTTATGGTATTCTTATGGGAAATAATGTTTTAGCTGTAGATGTAGACATATAGACAGTATGAATCTGTTATTCTCACTATTAGGCTTTCCTATCGAACACAACTTACTCGTCTCGTAGTTAGTGAACAAAAAGCAAATTCTTCTCACTTATTCTTCAGTCAAACATCACTAAGCTGCCATGTTTCACACGACGTAATATTATTTCATTATTACTGAATGACATTTAGACAGAATAAGTCACTTCTTTGATTACGAAAATGGGATATGAAAATGACAGGAAGCTATTTACCGGAAACAACTTATTCCATCAGAAAGCTGATTATGTGGATTATAGCTATGTTTAACTCAAGATAGGTTGCTAGTGTGATGGCTCGACAGAGATTTGAAGCTTGTGTGCCATATGTTCTAGCAATGGCAGAGTGAATTAGCTCTCGGGATTATAAATAATCTTACGCGTCGTAATCTTCGTCTATTTGAGGTAGCAGGTGACATCATAGAGGCAAAGATTTATGACTAAGAATATAATATTGAACTCCAGCTCCTGCCAATCAACCTTTCATACATATCCCAAAGTAAACAATTTTACTGCGTTAATTGGTTCCTTCTCATATACTAGTAAATAAATATATCTACGAAACCTTAAGGAACATACAAATATCCAGCTTAGTGTTTGGAATTACTATGCTACAACAGCCGATTACATTCATAAAGTTAAATATTTATATATATGATTTGCTAGTTAACCACCAAAAACGTACACATTATAGAAATGTTGCTCAGAAACTTTAAATATTAACTTCATTCAACTTCCATTACAGAAAATATACAACTACATATTAAAATAATGCGAAAATAAGACACTTTTATATATTACCTCTGTTCTGCCAAGACGTTATAATTCCATGTGTAACATTATCATCACAACTTATTTAATATAGCTTTAAATCTAATTGGTGGTTTGTGATTACTTAAACTAACACAAAATCCATAAAACAAACTTTTCTCAATGGGCCTAACCCAAAATATATAATCTAAATAATGATAGTATGTTTGTGGTTTTAAAGGTGCTTTATATGAGGCCTCTTTTCAAATTTAGCCATATATATGTCGGCTTAATGAGGGGCCAAATCCCGGCCCATTGAAGTGTCAGTGGTCTGAATATACCATTGCTCATTAAAGAGAAAATCATTATTTGTTTATGATAATTTAAGGAGTTGCATTATACCGTCATATAAAAGACCTCGGGATTGAAATGCTTCACCTACTGCATTAAGCCTTTTAGCACGACCAATATATGTATACATCCTCTCAAGATCTAATGATATAAGGAACTATTCATCAGGAATTACTAGCTTAGGTATTTTGTATGTAAGAAGGGGGCTTTATTGCAGGTGGCTTAAGAATACTGACGATGAAACTTGTAACATTATTAGATTCACTATTGCAGTCAGCTACTTTAGGTCCACCAGGTGGCATGTTATCTGGAAAGGTCGAACTGTTAAATGCCTTATCAATTTTGGGAAGCTCATAAAACTGTCGAGGTCTAGGATTAATTGATGGTAATACAAATATCTCTGAAGGCTAATGATTATTTCTGATGTGAAGTTTGAAATACACCGAAGGCAATTTGGGTCTATTACTCTATCAGTTAGTATCCAGTTGGATTTCGACACAAACATATTACTGTTTTAGTATAATTATTACAGCAACATTTAGATGAATATTTTATTCATAATATTCTACCCAAGTTAAACACTGCATTTGTGATTGTTCTTTTATCAATATCAAAGATAGGGACAAATGACAACTGTTGTTATTAAATTAATCTTGTTTTCCGAATACATATAAGAATGAAGATTAATTATATTACGATTATTGTTAGAACAGGTCAAAATTACCTTCTGGTTCATTTATTTTTAATATCTTAACCAGTGATGTAACATAGCACTGGCCGTATCTTCATTCAATTAATTATTATGAATATCACTGTTGTCTTTGTTATATTGAGTCTTAGATGTATTTGTTCTATATAAGTTCTGCTTGTGGAAGCAGAGAGGAAAATATAATTTCGGTTAAATATATCTTAATTGTTGGGAATCTCGCTCGTACCAAAGTCATCTTTGTCATTCAGTTTTGATATGATGTTTTCACAGGGTCCGAGCTTCTATCATTTAAACCAAAATTTAAATAGATGGATTTAGCTATATTCTTATTGGTTCGATCTTTCTTCAGCATATCCGTGAAGTGCTGGAAACCGTCTCCCGGGAAACTCTTTATTTGAATTTTTTTTTGAGAGAGGACGTAATAGCTGCAAGACCTCCAATGTCCATTATCAGAGCCTATAAAGACGATGGTCACTTTCTCCCTCCCATTACATTATTTCGTTATCGTGGTGGAAGACAAGATGGAGCCATGTTCTCTACTGGTGACAATGGAGATGGAGGGCCTCTTTTGCATGTAGTCAGTCGAATCCTGCACCTCTAAGCAGGCTGTGATTTTGGTGTTTCTTTAGTCAAAGGGGGAAAACTTAGTGAAAACTTGCGGTGTTTCTCCTGAAATATTTAGTTTTTTTAGATGTGTGGGTTAACCCCTGGTTCGTTGTTTCGAAAATGGGAGGGGGGTCTTTTGTTCTGTTTCTGTGAATCAGATGTAGATGTATTACTGTTTGGTGCTAATGCATAAAACCGGTTAGGTGTTTGTATTGGTATTGTAATTGTAGTTGCGTGTGTTTGGTTCCCAGTGTGGGGTTGTTTCAGGTGATCTCTAATTTATAATTAGTCCTAGCTGGTGGAAGGAGTAACCTATTGACCCAACATCTTAGCATTATATGGCGAATTGCAATTCTTAATTATGTCAGTCAGCTCAGCCCATCCAATCCCTAGAATCTTGCTCTTTGATACCGATAAGCATCTTCCAAAGAGAGCAACATTTGGCCAATAAAATTAAAACTACATAGCAAAACATTGCTGTACCTCCTTTTACATACCTCACACCAGGTGCTGTTGATTTAGTACTTTTGTATTTTGTTTTAGTTGTTTTATCAGTGGATGTTAGTTGTTTTGTGTGTATGATTATCTTATGTATGTTAGTAGTAGCAGAAAGTGGTCCAGAAATACTGTAGGAGGACAAAGCGAGTCTACTATTGTTTTTAAGCAATTGGGATACCGAAAAACTGTAATGCAATATACTAATATTCGTAATTGTTTGTACCCAGGAATTATTAATTTGATCGATAGGAAATCGAATCTTCGGGCCAGAATACGCCGGTTTTAAGAAATATTTAAATGGGTCAATTTTAAAGCAACCGCTTTAGAAAAATTAACCTCATCAGTTTTATCTTAATACTAATAACACAAACATGCAGTTTTCAAATATATACGAAAAGGGTTAAATATATCCATTCTTAGAGCCTTTACCTTTCTGGATGTACTGTTAACAAACATCCCATCGATACCTACAAGCCATATCAAATTAGTGTAAGTAAACAAATGCAATGATAACGTTAGATTGGAGAATCACTTAGAGCAGATATCAGGTAAAGCACTTTTGGATCTAGATGTTTTCTCCATGGTAAGACCATTATCGATGGTTGACCAAATCGAAGCCAATATTAATATACAAAACTCTTCCATATACGCTGACAGTTTTCGGGGTGGTTTTCCCTTTCATCCTCTGAAACATGACATCAGATCTTAGAAAAAGTGGAAACCTTAAGTGATAATGAATTTGTATAGATTCCAGAAACTAGACGTTGAACCACATACCCAAAATGATTGTGCTAGTGTTTTGTTATTATAAATCAAGATCAATAAATGAATAAGTGTCTATGTTTGTGTGCACTCTCGCACGAATTATAGAGATATCGAAGCATAAAATTCGTATATTTCAGAAAAACAAAACCACCAACGACAATTTACACACTTAGTTTAAACTGGTTTTCAATATAAACACGATAATATCAAAACTAAAGTAATCAATGAAAAGAAAATAATAGAAGTGGGAAATAATGAAAACCAATACTTAAATATATAATCCATAAAACGTTATAACTACTAGTTTCTTGAGTCAATAACAACACAAATTCTAAATATTTCCTTTCGGGAATTTATGTTTGGTGTCACAGAAACGAAGTGATTTGCTTTTAGATTGACGGTCGTGACTTACGTCATTTATTGCTTCACGTACTACTTCCGCCTTTGAGTGATGGCAATCTTATCAATTTGATGGTTATATCTGAGTACCTTCTGGTCTCATGGATCAATTGCTTGAAGAGAAAGTGATGTGTATTTAAGGTAAAATCAATCATTTTGTTGCAATGATTCACACTGCACGACCAGGGTGGGAAACGTACCAACCAAGTCGATCCTATCAAGTATGATGGTGAAAGGCCGCATGGATAATATATTCTGAGTGTTGTAAAGGATTGTGATATGTTAACAATTCTTATCGTCAGCATCATAATCATAATAATTATAATCATCTGGATCACTGTATTCGTACTCGTAATCACGAATATATTTTTATCAGATGTATTATTTACATCATCAAATATTTCCCACAATTGTGTCTAACCTTGCCTAATCAGATGCATAATGTTGGCACACAATATTTAATCTCTGTATCAAATTTCATTTATTATTTATTTAGCACTCCACGATAACCTGGTGGTTAAACACTGATCTGCAATAGTTTGAATCTACCAAAGGTTGTGCATTTTAGAAGATTTTCTAGGGAGGCATTTCTGAGATAGCTGGTGACATGAGCACTAAAGAACCGCTCACATTGATGGAATAATACCCATCAAGAATATATATGGCAAAAACCTTACTAACATTTCTAAATCGTTAATGTCTCTATTAGCTGTGATATGAAATAAATCTTAGACTAATTACATATACTTTGTGATTCGTTAATAAGATTGTGTAATCTTATAACTGATAAGCTCAAAGAGAAATTGGGAATCGCGTTAACAGCTGTGCGCTGGACAGTCTGACTGATCTATTATTGACCAACATCATATGCTACAAATAATAGTCTCAGTATTATCAGAAATTGGATACGTATATATTTGGTAATCCCTGAGAAAATAGGTTTATTGTCACTAAACATTTTATTCAGATCAGTCTTTTAATTGTTCTTAGTCAATCACAGATGATTTTATTGTAGTATGATATTTCAAACAGACAGTGGTACTGAAAAATGCCAAATGTTTATCAACATTTCCTAGTGCAGTCTCCCTTTACAGAAGCTTAGTAGTGAAGAACGGCAAAATAACGTTTTCAAGAGGTTTATCATAAGACTCTAATGATTTAGGTTTTTCAGTTTGGAGTTATCTATTATTATTATTAGTAGTAGTAGTAGTAGTAGTAGTAGTATTACTATCATCATCATCATCATTATCATCATCGACATACACATTAATTTCTCAGAGAAGCTATAACACTTTCTTTTAATCCATACATGCCCACATTTATTATAATGATAATGTCCGTTTTTGGAAGGAAGCTTAACGTAACATAATATAACAAAGGTGTAATATGATCACTATTACAAGTTGTTGAACTCAAATGAAAATACTTCCAATCAACCCTATGTTGAATATAACATGAATGATATTGTCCACTTACAATCAGTAATTTCTCGGTTTTCTGCAGTGGATGTGGAATATGCAATTGATCAACATAAAATGGGTAAAAGTGCAGGTACTGACTCTATGCAAGGTGAAAACTTTAGGTATGCACACTAATGTTACTGGTTTGTTATCAATGTTGTTTAATGCCATATTTCT
The DNA here is from genome assembly GCA_025642065.1 of Paralvinella palmiformis. Lineage (NCBI taxonomy): Eukaryota > Metazoa > Annelida > Polychaeta > Terebellida > Alvinellidae > Paralvinella > Paralvinella palmiformis. The sequence goes on from JAODUP010001611.1 coordinate 13,134, forward strand.
ACACAACTATTTAACGTGTACGTTTATAAAGACTATTATTATTCCTATTATAAAGAATAAAAGGGTCTTATTACAGACAAAGATAATAACAGGCTTATTGGCAATACCATTGTTACTTGCAAGAGCTTGGAACTCTTATTTTTGGGTATTCACTTGGAAGCTTCTGCTAATCAGTTGGATTTTAAATTAAACATGGTACATACATATGTTTATAGACTCTCAAACGAATAAGCGAATATTATAATCAACGCTCTAGTATCGTATATATTTGTAATATTTATACTTTAAAAGCATTTGATCATATTAATCATTGGTGTCTATTTAAGAAACTTATTAAACTTAATATAATAATATTAATTTGATCCGTCTTCTCATATTTTGGTATTGTCAACAAACATTTGTGTACGTTGGGGTAACTAATTATGCCAATTCCTTACTCTGTCTAATGGTGTAAGCCAGGGTATAATTATGTCACCTGTATTGGTTAATACATACGTTGACGAACTTAGTTGCAACTTGAACCAAAGCTATATTCATTGCAGTATGATGTAGGCATGATTATAAATCATTTAATATTCTAGGATGATAGCTGTATCATAACTGCCTCACCTTCACCTCTTCAGGAACTGCTTGATATCTGTGCTGACTTTGCTGTTTCAAATTTTATTGTTTTTAATGAGAGAAAAACAAAGCGTATGTGTTGCAAACCAAATTTACTGAATGGTTTATTTGTACCTAATATCTGCCTTAATGATGTTCCTCTGACTTTCGTGACAAATAAAACACATTTATTTGTAATTATACATGACAAACATCAGGATGGTGGTGATATCATGTTAAATCACTTTATTTTATAGAGAATATGCTTTTCAATCGCTTCAAAAGATGTACCTCCATTATTAAAGTAAAACTATTCCTTTGCAATCATTTGGTTGTCATTTCTGGTAACCGTATAAACAGTATACGTATAAGAGTATACGTATTGTTGTGGCCTTTAATAATATATACAGACAAGTATTTTGTATTTTAAGTGGACAGAGTATCTCCGCATTTTTATTCAATAATAATATTGATTCATTTGGAGTGATTGGTCGTAAAGCCCTTTATAATTTTAAAATACGTTTGGTGCTACTAGCAATTTGTTAGTACAATGTAGTATTTATAGTTTGTTTTACTATCATTCTAGCTCACTGTATGATATGTATATGGAATTTATATTCTCAACTAAATTGATTGAATTAATTTTAATATATAATTGTGGAGTCGTTGCTTGGCTGTAGTTCTAAGGAATATTGGTACTTAAGTCGCAATTTTATTAAATATGACCCGGTTGGGTGACCTAGGAGTTATAATGGCATCATATCCTGTGGACTCTCATGGTATGGACACGTCACATTATGAAACTAAAGATTTATGTTCGGAACGGAACACATATTAGCTCTTCGAATTTATCGTCGTTGAAGGCTGCACATTATTCCTTTTTGTACGCATTTACCTAGATTTATGTTGTGCTTCATGTTCTGTTAATAATGGTTTATTGGCCAAACATAATGTTTGAGAAATATATGTTGGAAGCAAGAATATCTGACTTAGTCTGTAAGATTTATCCATGTTTGCTTGTCCGTATATAAAACCGAATATCAGCTATTAATAACCTGTGTTAGTAATACCCTCGTGACCCTTTTTCTGGACTTTTATTAATAACTGGGGGAACATTAAAGATCTGCTATCTACACATTATGACATAATTAAGGTATTACCATTAATGCGATTGTTAATTACAGTCACATAATATATGCTTCTGTCTAATCCAAGCATCCTTCAAAAACATTTTATCTAATTCAATTATATGTATTTTTCAGCGGCAGGTAAATGGCTTTGTTTCATTCCTTTGTTTAATTATAAGAATAAGCTGAAGAACCACCAACTTTATAAGTCTGGTTATCGATCCACAACCTAGCCAGTACTATTAACTACACAAAGTAAACACAAGTAAATAGTTTATAGACCTTTTCTTATGCGACCAAGCAAAGGTTCTCGTATATCCGTGATGGACGTTTAGCTGAAGCAATACCCCTAATAGTAAATTCAGTGAAAGATGTCGTGGAATACCATCATGGATGTGATGATTATTTGTGTCGAGGCTCAATCTCTGATTATAGCCATTAGCCTAAGCCCCTGATAACATTAAGTTAATTACAGAACGCTGAAGAATGCGATTTCCAGAGACTTTTATTGCTTAAACGGGTTGTTTTATAGCGGCAAGAACCATGATTCCCTCAGTTGCCGATGACTTTCTCATGAGAGTGCTAACATCAGAAATAAAGTTATTAATTCTACAAAGTATCGATTACAAGTCGCTTTTTTTCTTAACAATATATGCAGCTGCTCTATATGTTTATCCTAGTCTCTCTCTCTCCCTCTTACTCCCTCATTAGCTCTTTCATCGCAACTCTCTCTCTCTCTCTCTCTCTCTCTCTCTCTCTCTATCAATCTATTTATTTATCTCAATCATTGTTACGGCTTTATTACTTTAAGCGCATAGTGATATAACTGGACGTATCGGTCTCTTGACAATAACATTACATTCACATCAAAATCAATGAAATCGTTTTCATGATTACCTACCCCGAAGAAAGACTCAATAATATTTTCACTGACCGTAATACATAGACTATTGTAATATATTTCAGTACAAAGAACACAAAATCAGTGACTATATATATATATATATATATATATATATATATATATATATATAATATATATATATATATATTTTATATAGTAAGTGGCTAACATAATAACAATAATTAAAAACCTCTATAATGCTATAGTACAGGGGTTGGGCAAACTCATAGCCAATGTACAATGTTACTATGGTCGCCTAATTCAATTGCTCATGCATTCGACTGTTATGGTTGGTTTTCAGTATTTTCTATCTGATAGATTGTATACGAGATATTGCGGATTAGGTTGATACATTTTTGCTTAGGATCCATCTCGAACATTAGGTGTGATGTTTTAGCAAATATCTTATAATGTGTAGTCATTTATATGAACGCTAATTGGTTTCGGTTGACATGAATTGTTTTGGTATATTATGTTTTTTACACACTCGAATGAATGACTACGCTAATGCCTTACTTGAAAGAGGTCATGTTGAATTGATTATGTGGTTCCTATATTTGGAAGGCAGCTAATAATGAATGTGTTTACACGAGTTGAATTACTGGCTATGAGTAAAGCATCCTGTGTGGAAGATGTACATTTGAGTTCTATTACTTGGACAAACATACGCCGAGCTGGTATATCAGCTTGCCACTAACATGACAAACCTGAACTTCTTGTTTAAAGTAAAACGTAAAATATAGTAAACTGAAATATAAGACCTTGCCTGTGCCTCGATGAACTACCAACGCACGCATAGTAGATCTAGCAGAAGCAAGGATTATATTATTATTCAGTAGATAGGTGTTGCCTTTCTGATAGAAACTTGGTTTAATCGGTGTGAAAGAGACAAAGACACTATTGGAGACGTGACACCCTTTTTCATACTTTCAGTCACTAGGTCTGCACAGGCAAGAATGTTCGTGATCTAGGCATTTCGTATCGCTATGATATAAGGCTTGAGCTTCATCCAGTTATTACGATCTGGCCTAACGAAAGTGTCCACATTATGCTGAACGATACTGGCTTGAGTGTTCACGTAATAATCAGATATCGCCTTCATCCCACACAAAAAGAGCAGAGCGAAGAGCTCAGACTCTGCGATGAATTTATCACCCACGTAGAGAAATTGGCTTCTATATCTGATGAGTTCATGTTTATAATATACACTGGAACAAATTAGCAGAAACCGAGACAAAACACCTCGTGGTACTATTACATTCATGGTTTAACCTGTGAAAGAGAAAGCTCACATATCGGCTCAATATCATCTAATGGTAACAAATAAGGATCGTAATATCTTGGATAATATAAATATCTGTTATCTGATCACTTTGGAGTCTAGGTTGATTTATAGGTGTCTCGTCCAAGTCCTCAAGAGATAACTTTTTCTACCGGAAATTTGCGGCAATCAATATGAATAAATTATCTGACAAACCTCAAATTTCTCAGCTCATCACAGATCCTACTGACACTCGGGATACTTTGATGGATCAATATGATATGATATTGAAATATCTCTTTGATAAACTTCCTTCGATGAAAATGAAGAACTTCGTTCAGCCTGATACTGTCAAGAAGCTCGAATTGCATAAACACGTTTATCAGCGGACAAGGAATTGAGCGGATGTGTTCATTGATAGTGTGAAGAGAGGGTACTATAATAAAACGATGCAGGGTAGTGGAGACCAGCGTACCAGTTTCAAGGTAATGGACATTGAGGTACATCACATATCTGCTCTCTAGCCTGCTTGTTCCTCGAACTAGAATTTGACACATATATTTGACCCGTTCTTTCATAACTAATTAGCCACAATTAGACATGGACTAGAATTTATATCACCCGATAATCCTAAATTCGCTATTACTTACACGGATAAAATAACATATTTATTTTTCGAACTATTCCAAACTATTGCAGAAGAGCAAATTTGGAAGGTGGTAGCTAAGCTTTTGAGTAATCCATGCGTGCTAGATCCAATACTTAAAGAAATGTTGATAAAATGCAACAGCTCAATAAGTGCTGTATTAACGGGTTTTCCGAGAACTATGAAAGGAGAGCTGGTTAAATATATCTTATAAGGAAATCCAAACTGGTTCCGAGACAACAGAAACAAAAGCTGTCCAAGAGCACGGATAAGTTGACAGTGAAGCACAAACGAACCTGGTATTCCGATACAAATATACGTAGATGATACACAACTATATGTGTCGTGTGATCTCACTAATATGGAGCAGAGAGAAGACGTTATTGAGTGAATAGAAAATTGCATTAGTGTCATGGATCGTCACAAACGAACTACAGCTAAACAGCAGCAAAACTCCAGTTAGTTATTTCAAGTTAATCCCACTTCAGCAAGTATTCTAGTGATGTTTAGCTGAAAATGTATAATAATGTAATTTCACCTAGAAACATATTGGTGTACCCCTCGTCCAACGACTTAACAAGGAGATCCATGTGGCTGGTATCTGTAAGGCGTCTGATTTTCACATATTTAAGATTATAAATCCAAATCCAATACTTATTTATGATCCACTTACCTATGTATTCCACGCACTTATTACCTGGCGCTTAGATTACTTTATCTCACTTCCCGGCCTACCAGACCCAAATAATCGTCCCTCGTACAGTCACGGAGTGTCGGAAGCAAGATCATATCATGCCGATTTGAAGGCGGTACATTAGCTTCAAATAAGTAATATCATGATATTCAATATCACGTACAAGGTGACCGGTATAATACCAGCAACCTGTATATTAAATAGAACTAATTCATAAGATTAACACCCGAATACTCGTATCATCGGGTTTACTGATCCTAGTAGTACATACATGCAACATCCAAGAAAATATGGATTGAATGCATTTAGTTGTTATCCGCCGACATTAAGGAATACGTTGTCTAGACATATATGAAATTCTAATTATTTTATCATTATTAAAGTGGAAGATGAAGCACTGCTACAATTAATAAATATATGACTTGATCCTAGGTGAAGTGACAAAGAGGATTCCTTTTCTTGTTGTCACAAACTGATTATAGTATATTGTCTTAAATTAAAATAGAAATGATCCGTGTATGTGTCTCTATATGCATAAACAATTACATTGAAATGATAAGTTCGAGTGATCTTAAATGCCATTAACAATGCTTCAAAATAGATATTATTTCATAGCATATAATTAATTTAAGATTATACGAAATTAAACCAAAATACAACTCTATTAGGTTCATTAATAATGTGGCAACTTATAGATAGCTTAGAAGTTTTGACTATAATGTAGTCCCGTTCGCGAATAACCGGCCTCAAACAAAAACCTCAGAAAAATGGTCCAGAACTAGACAAGAGCCCGAACAATTAATACCGCATGAACGCTATAAAAACACACCAACACACCCGTATGATTCTCGTAGACTAAGCTCGATATTCATATGTCTATCAAAAGGCCTCTCAAACCTGCTTTTACCGCAGTAGACCATTATTAACAGAGTCTGAAGGACACAATAAACCTCTATAAACCCCGATAAAAGGGATATATTTTGTATATTTCGGCCAAGATTTATGTCAAGTACAGAAATATTTATTGGACCAACGGGATCCGCCATAAATGTTACCTTCGTAATGCCGCGTTGTTACATATCCCTTGAGAGTGAAAGGATATGGCTTGTAATCACAGTGCTGTGATATTAATTTTAGTGTCTGCATTGCATAAACCTCTAAGGAAGTTGGTAACTTAATGTTTTCTTTATTGTATCATTACTCCTCGTGTTTTATTCTAAGAAACATAAAAGCTACAGTCTTTATATTCAAAAGTTCTAACCAATCTGGTATTACCACTTAAATTTTGTGTTATTGTATATATATATATATATATATATATATATATATATATATATATATATATATATATAGTAAAATGGCACTAATACAATCGCCTTGAGGGTTTACCTCTGCTCTTGTCTAATATGCCATATATTAACTGAGTCTTGTATTGAAAGATGAGCCACATTAAAGATAATGCCGCCACCATTACAATATGCAGCATGGTAAGGTAACGTGTCTACTATGGAAACCTTAAGTCATCTCAGGCAGAATTAAAAGCATAGCCAGCTATTTACAATGCAGTTTGATGCAAATTATTACCAGAGAATAGTCAATATTATCGTAGAAAATTAACGATAATACACTATTGAAAGAAACCGCTTTTAAAGTCTGATATAAGTTATTATTTATAATTTTAACATATAACCCGGATATAGGGCATTAGTTTAGTCCTGATGGATAAATAACCAAAATGTAACCGTTCATGTAACCATTGTAAAAATTTCAGCAACACAGTGTTTGATTTAAATGTCTCGATGGTGCACAGTTGTAAATTTGAAGGCCAAGATATCATTGCAATACTGACGCAATTGGCCACGAAATGAAACTTTACTGATTTGCTTATCTGCTTCAAACGAATAAAGACTAATTATAATCATGGGTTATAATGCATGTGACATAATATATTACATGAATAATAGAACTATTATATTTGAACTACATGACTAAATTAGTATTTTAAGCATTTACTATCTTTAAAATATGATGCTTATCAGTGGAAATGTTGCAATGCTTAATACAATATACTGTATACGGTTAATAGATAAACCAATAGACAATAATTCGGCTTTAGAGTAACAATTACAATTACTGACTGAACCTGCATTTTTAAATACAAATCTTACCACATTCCATAAAAATGGAGACAAGAGGATGTTTCTCGGAATTGGTTTATGTGGCTCTTGCAATCAGCAATAAGGATTATTTCCAGACCATCCTCAGAGTTTTGATGATTTCTCGCAGGCAATGATTTGGTACAAACTGCTTGGATAGCTGGCGCATATCTGAACTGATGAAAAATGACATGTAAACAAATATCCGAACCCTTTAATTGATATCAGGGAATGGATATTTAGCCTAAAGCAAGTTACAATATAGAATACACAAGTCTTGGAAATAGGAAGATAAACTGCTTGTACTTCTGCACATATTTTGTTTATTTGTACAAATACCCCTCTCTCTTATCCTGCCCCCCTCTCTCTGTCTCATACCCTCTGTCTCTCTAACTCCCTCCCTCTATCTATCTATCGATCTATCTGTTTCTATTTAACCCCCCCCCCCCTGTATATATCACTTTATATATATATATATATATATATATATATATATCACACTGTCTCCATATTTCACTCTCTCTTTCGCGCGCTCTCTCTGTCTTTCTATATCCATTTATGTATCTCTCTCTCATACACACACACCCAAACACAGCACACACGCACGCAAACATTCACTCTCTCACTTATCTCTCACACACATATATACGATCGCACACATATATACTTTCACTTTTTCTCTCGCTCCCTCCCCCCCCTCTTTCTCTCTGTCTCTCTCTCTCTTTCTATGTTTGTCTGTGTGTCCACCTTCTCTGTGTTGGGGTTTTATTTCCATTCACCAAGGACTGAGGGTGTATGTGCGTGTGTGTGTGCGCGCGTGTGTGTCCATGCACAAAAGAGGTTTATGTATGCCTTCTTTTTAATCTTGGTAAATATTGTAATACAAATTCAAGCCATTATGCAATGTTTTTTTTAAAGCTGAGATCTATGTACATTGATGAAATCTAGAAAGTAAACACAAATTGATAGTTATATAAATGTCATCATGCTTATGACATAGTCTACCAATAAAATATTTAACATTTTGAAGACGTGAAAAAGACATGCAATAGTACATTAATTATTAAAACTATTAATAGAAATATCGATATTTGTGTACCACAATGAATATCCTAATTATGATATAAATACAGCGCTACTCATGGCGCCATTTATTGGCTGGACATTGATGATCCTTAATGAATCGATAATTTCTACTTCATTTCCCAGGGGAATAAATTAACGTATTTATCTAGTACAGTCATTATTATACCAAAAGTAAAAAGAGCTCTTTTCCTACTTAAAGCCTGTTCAAAAGCGATGTACTTAGCAATTTTTGTGTTATAATAATGCACTCAATGTACTGGGTAAATAACCGCAGAATTCGCATAACAATCAGTGATTCCTCATTCGTGTTATGTCATTCCGGCCATCATTGTCTGTTGAAAAATTCCTGTCTGCTTAGTAGCCACTCAATATTATCAATTGGAATTGAGTGTTTAAATCTTGAACATAAAAAAATCACTTATAATAATAATGCCGGTTCTGATAGCAGGTGTATTTATTTTACGATTTTGCTAGATATCAAGGATATTTATAAAAAAGTCATTTTAATTTGATTGCTATAATCGATACCATGTATTCCTTGTAACACATTTTGGATGTGACCGATTCAAATATCACTTTCTGGTCTTTAGTTATACGATATAGCCACTATAACAGATATAAAAGTATGATATATAAGTGCGCTGAAATAATTTTCCACCTACCAAAATACACTCACCACAATCATTATGCGTCTTCTTATCTTAACGAAATAGAAATGTTTATGAAAAAGAGAGTTATTCTAATACAAAAAAGGTCAAACAAACCTCAATTTATAAAGAATTAATACATCCGTATGTAACATATCGATTGTTCCGATGAATATAACTGTAAATGACATATTTATATGTCAAGATATACACAAGTTTTCTGATAATCGGGAATGTAAAATTCAGTCAGTTTAGATTTATTGTTCCTTGCCAACGAAATTTTAGCTATTTTTAAGAAGTTAAACGTTATATGAATTCACCATAAAACAAATAAATTTCATTATTATTCAGCCCTTTTTTACGGGAAGAAAAAAGACTAAGTTTAATTTTATTTTATTCCCTTTAACCTAATAAAAAGTATGGTTGAAACTTTTACTTGGGAACATGAAATTTTAAAAGGATATTTTTGCTCAAACTTAAAAGCAAACTTTCCAAAACCCATTTTGATTGAAAATTGCTGTTTCTTATCATATCTGGAAATTGTTCATTACAATATACTAAATCTGATTATGATAGATTTGGTTTTTAAAAAAAAGAAGGTTTTTTGATTTTTTGTTTGATTTATTTATTTGCTAAACGTCCCAGTTTGTTTAAATTCCCACCCAAATTTTATAGGGTTTTGTGCATTATTTGCTGCTGGAAAAAAATTTTTTTAACCAGCTAAACAACTGAAATTTTCATTTGGGGACTTTATACATTTAAAGCCAAAATTTTTAAAATAGGCACTTTTTTTAATAAGTAGGCTAAGAATTAGAGGGCTTCCCCAAAACCCAAAGGGAATTAATAATTACCAAATCAACTTTTAATAATTTACATTTTCACAATACAAAAAAGTCAATTATATAAAAATACAAAAACTTGGCTGTAGAATTAACACATTTATGAATATTTTAAAGTCACTTATCACAATAAAATGCTGTTGGTTTAAAACTGGGGCAACAGAATAAATAAACAAAAGAGAATAGAAACAAATTCCATGTGTTTAGGAAAGGGTTATAGTTTTTCTCGAACACTATTAATGGCGACGCTTTTATTGGAAATTCAAAAAAGTCAAAAACGATTAGCAATTTAAATTAAGAATTTAATTTCTTTTTGAATCCAATCAATTTTATCAATGTAAAAAAAATTTGCCTTTTTTCTTCCCTTCCATAGGGAATTTATATGTTCCGATTTCAGTGATATTATCACGCTACTTATTAAGAATGTTAAATTGAGATATCACCCTTAAGTGTCCACATGGACACAGAAATATTTCATACTGATGATATGACTGCCCGTTTGTGATTATTTTCGGTTATGAATTGATAAAGAAGACTACGTTCGTTTTATTTTAGTTCCTTGAGCCTAATAAACATGTAAGTTTAATATTCAGTGCAACATGAAATTAAAATAGATATATGAAACAAAATCAAACTTGAAAAGCAAACTTTAACGCTAGACACACCCATTTAATGAAGAAAAACAATAAATTTGGCTAAATTTGACCTCGTTTGATAGTATTGTTTTATAACAGGTATACGAATGTGCATATATTATGTATTTTTTGTTTGTTTGCTTCACTTATTCCATGTTCTAAACAATGTAAAGTTTGATTTCTACAGGTGTTTCCCCACTGCCAAACTTTAATAGATTTATTTACATTATTAGCTGCTGGAAATAGAATGTTCATTTTAACCATTATAATAAGTAGAAGGTTACCATTGGTGTACTTTAAAATGTAATGCCAACTATTCAAATTTATGGCACTGGTTTATACTAATACTATAAGTATGGTAATAATTCATGATGGTAACTGTAAGACCATAAACCAATGGGAATTGGTGAATAATATTAATATCAACTTTTAATAATTTAATTATTTTCTACAATACAATAAAGTCAATTATAGGGTGGAATACAATGAACTAAGGCTGTGAGAAAATAACACATTTGATGAATATTAATGTCACTTAGTTACGTTTAAGTAATGAATCCCATGTTGGTTGGACTGAAGAGACTGGTGTCAATTAGAATAAATAAACACATTAAGCAGAATATGATAGACAACGTTATCATACATGGACTTTTTAGGAATGGGTTTATACTGTTCTTACTCTCGAAGCAGCAGTATTAACTGACGAGCAGTCTATTTGATGTTGGGATATTAGACGTATTAAAATAGAGTCAAATAACGTTTATTAGCACATTTAAGTTAATGAAATCACTTAATGGCAATGTTTATCCTGAACCCAATGCATTATTTTAATGAAAGCGAAGGTGTCACAAGATTCATCTGATAATTTGTCATTGTTTTGTTCACTTCCACAAATTCAACAATAGGATACTATCCTATAAAGTTTCAAAATTTAACAGATACGTTTGTATACACTTAACAATCTAAATAAAATATAGTTACACTTCCAAACAATTTACACCCTAAACAAAACATGTTTCTTCAACTTAGTTCTAATGTGATCAAACTGATGAATATGAAGACTACATGTAGCTATGACTACTAATATGTAGAATGGCGACAGTATGTAGAACGGACTATAAATCCGTAGAATATGACGATTGGGCTGTAAATAGTTTTATGAATCCGTGGTTACGATATTCCTATCGTCATCCTTGAAGAATGTCCACTTGAAGCAACATGAGTTGTTCGATGTTTTTATTTGACTTATAACGATAGAAATGCATGACAATAAACTAATCATCTAGATGAATGCCCTTAACAGAAATGTTATTTGCGTTCCAGGATGTGACATCCATTCGGCTCTGAACCCCTGGCTGAACAATGACATAGTTACCAGCCGCATGGCAAGACCCAGACAGATAATGTACACATAGCAAACAACTTACAGTCCATTGAATAGCCCTAATTCATACTCACTGAGCATTGCTAACTCAAGCAGAAACTACACACGTATTGTGCCATAGGCTTTTCATATCAATTACAGCAATAAACTAATGAATACATTACAGGAGAGTCAGATTTTGAAAGTTCAAGGAAGATGGTCATCTCTCTCTCTCTCTCTCTCTCTCTCTCTCTCTCTCTCTTCTCTCTCTCTTCTCTCTCTCTCTCTCTCTCTCTCTCTCTCTTATATTGTTGCGCAGAGTATAAATTCAGATTTTATAGTAAATACTAGCTCTGTCAGTCAAGACAACTATATGAATGGTATCAATGGATTATGTGATGTCAAAGGGTTGGATTCACTTAATTAAAATTATATTGGTTAAAGCATAATCGAACATTATTAGGTGAATGCCTAAGTCGTAGGTAGCATATCTAGATTAGCAAATAGTTTGAGAAAGACATAAGCAATTGGAGATAAATTTAGCAAAATTAGTTTTTGATTAATTCGCCAAAGGCTATGAAATTTGGCTTTGCAATTGCCCTATTATTTGCTCTATGTGTCTGACACGATATATAAATCCTTAAGCACTTTGCACTCAATTACTTGGTCAATTTGTAAATCGGTCATTCAGTGACTTATTAACTCACTAAATCACTCACTCACTCGCGCACAAACTGTATCATTCACGCTATGTATCACTCAATCACTCAATCAATCAATCAATCAATCAATCTTCTTGTAAATATAGATTGATTACCATACAAATGTAATTATATACCGTATCAATTTAATTGAAACACTCATTCTTATAGAAAACTGAACATAACCACTTTGATATTTAAATATGAAATACTGACCGAACATTTATTTAAAAATCTCCGATATAACGTAGTATTTTTAATTTAAGTAGGTTATATAAATTTAGACTAGTATATAGGTAAGGAAACATTTATAATTTTCAGCCATACAGATAATAACATTAATATATATATTCCGTAGAGGAAGGAAATAAGAACGGGTGGGATGAGAGAGAGGGGGAGAGAATGAGAGAGAGAGAGAGAGAGAGAGAGAGAGAGAGAGAGAGAGAGAGAAGAGAGACATAGAGGAGAGAGAGAGATAGAGAGACAGAGAGAGAAGGAGAAAAAGAGAGAAAGAAAGAGAGGGGAGGGGGGATGCTTCAGCGTCATGTAACTAACTTAGTGCAATTAGTTAAAAATATCAATGCCGATAATGAAAGCTTAATGATAGACACAAACCACCCACACAATTGTGATGACATTTCTTAATAACATCAGCGGCATTTCTATAGAGGTGTAATGCTAATCAAGATTTATTTCTTACACGACAAGATATAAAGCACATCAAGGTTATAATATTTCCAATGTTCCGAACGATTCATTTCGTTTTGGTTATATAGCTTCTCGTACCAGTCGAACATGTGGTGGGGCAGTGTCCTGAATGAGGACTTATTTAATGAATTCAATTATGGATGAAATTGGAAGATAAGGTTAGATTAGAGAATCAATTTCAGCAGATACGGGACAAAACATTTATGTTATTAGGTTTTTGCTCCGTGGCAAGAGCATTATCGATATGTGGGCAAATCGAAGCCAACAATATTATGACATAATCTATTTTCACCAGATATCTGACACTTTCGGGCAGTGAGTTTTGCTTCTTGGTCTTCGTAAACATGTCACATGATCTTAGAATTACTACAGAATTATTGAACACGATTTATGTTATTGAAGGTAGAAATTAAATAAATGGACATGTTTACTGATTCCTCTAATTTTATTGTTTGTTTAAATCAATGGAAATATGTTCATAAACAAATATGACAAAGATATCAGTAAATAAATATGTGTGTGTGTGTTCGTGTTTGTGTGTTTGTGTGTGTGTGTGTGTATGTGTGTGTATGTGTGTGTGTTTGTGTGTATGTGTGCGATTTAGGTTATATAATATATAGTCGCACATGATCAGAACAAATATGTCACGCCCACAGGGAACCGACTGAAGTAGGCTACGCACTAAAAGCAGAAACACATTTAAAACGAAAAACAAAATAACACCACAGTTCTCAGTTAACAACATGCGCATGTAGTCCATCATTAGGTTAACATGTGTACTAGTTAAATATGTTAACACCACATATTACATTCAGCAGTAATTTGTTGTACCTCAAAGTTAACCGGTACATAACAAATATGAAACTACAGATGTTGGTCTATTCTGTGTTCGAATAGATAAATAAATCCTACCGATAAGTTCTCCGCCGCCAAGTGGTTGTTTGATCGGAATGTAATAATATTAGGCCCTGTGGAGCTCTCAGCTGGCCAATCAATATGACAGTTTCAGTTGAGCACTCGACAAAATTGTGTCGTGTATTTACCGGTGTAGCCAAATTGTTAACCGATCAGAAAGACATTTCTCGCCTTGCTAAGCCAACTAACATAATATTTTCAGTTGAACGCAACCCAACATTGTGTCGTGTACACTATCTATATATGTCCAGTGTGGACCGTTAGCTAAAACAAAAGTAGTAATACTGCATCATGGAGTATTACTGGACTAGAACGTTCATCCAAGCTTAATTTTGTATCACCAAGCGTATGCAGTTTGATGTGGTGGGATCTAAATTAAAACGCCTATCCGCTTGATGAGTTGTGCCTATAGTCGAGAACAGCGGATTTCGGGCAGATCTCAGATACTGTGAACGAATTGCCTGATTCAACAGAAGATCATGTCATAAGACCAAATAAAATGACAACAATGCAGATTCTACATGATACATAGGAAAGTTGATACAGTGAAACATGTCATATTAATGAAATAATATTCTTACCTTGGGGTAACAAGGAATCTGGAACTATATCGACATCAGTAATTTCTGTGTATACCCTATATATATATATATATATATATATATATATATATATATATATATATATATATATATATATATATATATTTCGACACCGCAGATGCAGCCATCAGCTCCATTATCAGCTCAAATAGCTAAGTTAAATCTACTTACATCAAACTTACTGACAGAGTGTAAGTTTGCGTGTGCGTGTGAATGTGCTCGGGTATATATATATATATATATATATATATATATATGTGTGTGTGTGTGTGTGTGTGTGTGTGTGTGTGTGTGTGTTTAGCTGTGTATAATAAGGCACAGGCACAGAGAATCTCGAACCGTGAATTCAAACTCTGGACGTTTCTTCAGGGGACTGAATCCAGAGTGGCGACTTTTCTTGCTGAGACATGTCTAATGTCTCACCAGTCCCTAAGCCACCAAGCAAAATCAAAATACGAATCACCTACAGCCGTGGAGTTTGGGTGTAAAACACCCAAGTCAGATCACGGCAGTAGTGAGAATGTTTAGATTAATTATCTAAGCAGCCCTATTTATAGCTATTTTTCAATTGCTGTATCTTTCTTCAAAGCAATACTATATAAACTATATAATCAATTGTTACCGTCTTCAAAGATCAGTTTTTACAACGGGCAGGCGTCACGAAGCGACTACTATTAAAACTATTTAGCTTAATTGCTATTAAAAGACTGACATCTGCGCTGAAGCAGACCGTATTAGCGCGTCATAGCTTCGATACTGTTTGAACTATGTTATCATTTTCAAACCTGACCTAATTTATGCTATTCTAACTATTGTAGTTCTTAAATGTTATTTATGACAAGCAGATTAGAGCTAATCTTGAATGTCATAGTACAAACTGGACATAACTGGACCTAGGAAAGATAAATCTATTCCCACATACAACCAAGGTGAATTATATATACAACTAAACTTGTTATGTAAAACACACCAACCGCGCGAACTGTGTCCAATGCCACCGCTCGAGATGCGATGCAGTGTTTCTATTCCTGAGTCAGGAGTACTTATAATGCTTTAAGAGCGTACTGTGCCTGCTACAGTCATTTAAATGCTGGATAACCAGGCCAGACACCTAAACGGCATGCCTCCAAAGACGCAAATAGTACATGGATTATACAGCTCTAGATCAACTTTTCTTGAATGCAGGGACCGGGGAAATATGGTCTCCACGCATAGAAAACGGAACTTTCTCAACCGCAGCATAATATGCCTTGTGATATTTGCTGGAGGGTCAAATACCTCATAAACATACAAATCCAATAAATACTATGACCTACTCGTCACTATTAGATCGGCGCCTTAGATAAGATGTCTGGCACGGGCAATGTGCGTTTTAGGCATCAACATATCTAAACATCCTTCGAAACCTACCTCCATAAATCTAAATACAACTATACATACATTAATCTAAAAATAAAATGTTCCAAACCTCCACGTATTGATAGATATGTGCGTATACCTAAGCATGTGTCTGGTCTACTCATCAGCCTGTGGGAACAAGCTAATTCGCTTTTCGTACGCGACAAATATGTCACGCCCACAGGAAAGCGACTACATGCAGGCTAGGTACAAAAAGTGGAAGCACGTAAAAACATACCATATGATACCTGTATATAAAACATTTCGACACCTCAGATGCTGACATCAGCTTTATTCTGGATTCGAATAACTGAATACATCCTACCTATATGAACTATGTATCAATAGAGCGGATTTCAGGCAGATTTTAGATTTTGTGAACGAATTGCCTGATTAAAGAGAAGATCATTTCATAAGACCAAATAAAATGACAAGAATGCAGATTCTACATCTTGATACATAGGAAAGTTTATACAGTGAAACATGTCATATTAATAACATAATAGTCTTACCTTGGGGTAACAAGGAATCTGGAACTATACCGACACAGCAGATGTTGCTATCAGCTCCATTCTCCACTCAAATAGCTAAGTTAATCCCACTTATATCAAACTTACGGACAGTGTAAATTTGCGTGTGCGGGTGAACGTGCGCGGTTTTATATATATGTATATATATATATATGTGTGTGTGTGTGTGTATGTGTGTGTGTGTATGTGTATGTGCAAGTGTGTGTGTTTTGTGTGTGTATATTTGTGTGTGGGTGTGTATATGTATGTATGAACTATGTATGTGTGTATGTGTATGTGTATGTGGGTGTGTGTCTGTATGTTCGTGTGTGTGTGAGAGAGAGAGAGAGAGTGTGTGTGTGTGTGTGTTTGTGTTTCAATTTGCTTTGCTAGTTATTATACTTTCTGTTAACAATGGAAAGGCCTAATTAAAGGAAATCCTGAATCAGTGAATGAATGATTGACTGAATGAATTAAAGATTAAATGAAACGAAGGAAGGTATGAATACATGGAAAAGTTACGAATAAAGACATTTATGAATAAAGGAATATACTAAAGCAAGTGAAATTAATTTGATTCTAAATTTTGATAATGTCATTTAAAAATGTCATTCCGTTGTTAACAGAAATAATTAATTTAATCCGAATGCTGACTGATGTGCATGTTTAGCTCAAGATGGCTGGATAGAAGTTTGTAGTTAATGTGCATTCTGTTTTAGCAAAGTCCTATATTTTACCCCTGGGTTTTACATATATGTATCCTTTGAATATCCTCCTCTATTAACAAGACAGGTGACCTTTTGGAGGTAAAGATTTATGAATGTTCCCATATTATTAAAACTGCAGCTCTTGTCATTCATCTTAGCATAAATCTACGAAGTTTCTCAAGGTTTAAAATAGTTTTACGAAATAATTTCTAACTAATAGATCAATATTATGAGCGGTTGTGGATCAGTACCGGTTATTGTGATTGTTGGGAAATGTTCAAGGTCAGTAAAAGTATAATAAAATGACCATTGCCTCTGCTAAATCGGAATACTACAATAAAACGACAATCCAAGGAAAATCAAAGGACGATTTTCAGTGTTGTGGAAACGTTATTACATACAAATCTGAATAGTCAAAAGTTATTAAATATACATGGTGTTTCCCCATCCAGCGCTGACCTTAACACAGTGCATGGCATTGGTCTACGCTGGATACATTTGAGCCCTTTCCATAACAATATATCAGACCGTTGCTGAAAATGTCATCTAATGTTTTCTCTGCAGTTGATGCTATATCTACATGGCTTGCGAAAGATTGTCTGGATGTTCTGAAAAGCCCAATTACAAAAATAGTTAATAAATCATTATCGCTGAGTGTTTTCCCTAGATCCATGAAAGCTGCCCTTGTAAAACCATTAATGAAATAAAACACTACGGACTGTAATATTCTAAACAATTACTGACCTGTTTCAAATTTTATATTTTTATCTAAAGTTATAGAAAAGTCAGTTGCTTTCCATCTAAACAAATATTTAATCAATAATAACCTTAATCAATCACTACAATCTGCTTATAAAAGTGAACACAGCACTGGAACAGCTTTTTAATTAGGGTGAAAAATGATAGTATGATATCAACTGATCACGGTATACCAGAATAACTTTGTATTCTTGACCTGTTTGCTGCATTTGATATAGTTGACCATAATGGACTTTTCTCTGGGTTGAAATACATGTTCGGTCAGTCAGTTAAAGTATGACAATGGTTACAATTCTACCTGGAACAAAGCTTCCAGAGAGTGTCTGTTCATGGTATTTCATCTGAAATACTTTGTTATCTAGTGTAGCAAAGGGTTCAGTACTTGGTCCTTTGTGAATGCTCTTTTGGGATCGTTGCGCAGCGATACGGCTTTAAATATCACTAGTATGCTGATGATATATATCAATGGTTCTTGACAGTGAGTTAAATATCCCCTCTTCCTTGAATAATTTAGAACATTGTGTTAAATGCCTAAGGAAACCAGCATTACCCCTAATGGGACAGTAAACAATCTAGAAGTTATTTTGGCATGGTATTATCATGTATCACACAATACTTATTTGTAACTATAGTCCATTCCCTTGTTACATCTCGTAATGACAATTGTAACTACCTGTTTTAAGGTTTATCTGATTGTAATATCAATCGTCTTCAACGAATTTAGAATAATGCAGCTCGCATGTTAAAAAATACTCGAACATTTTATCATATCCCCCGGATTCTTCAAAAACTACATTAGGTACTTGTTAGTCAGTGTGTACATTTCAAAATGCTATTAATAACTTATAAATATATCAATGATATGGCACCCGAATACCTGTGTGAGCTGATATCCATACGAAAGTCATCAGGTCAGATAGTATTGCAGGTGCCAGTGTCTCGGCTCAAGTCATATGGTGATTGCGCATTTAGAGTTGCAGACAACATATTGTGGAAAAGGTTTTGCAGACATTGTATTTGGGGTATTATTATATTATATATTACTTATAGAGCGTATTTGAATTATTTATGTTAGTAAATATCTAGTGTATTCCTTGATTTGTTTGTGTAACGGTAATAAATCTCATTGGTCAAGTGACATTTTCTTTTGTATGGTTTACTTAAAAAACATCAGAAACTCAATAACCATTAGAAATAAATATTAGAAATTCGTCGTCTCTTGAAAATTTTAAGTCTCTTCTAAAAACACACCTATTTAAGGTCGCTTTCACAGATAAATATTTATTATCTTTTAAATCATTACAGGGTTTTTACAGACATTATTTGGGGTATTATTAAATTACATATGATTTGTACAGCGCCTTTGAATGGCTCCTGCTAGTAAGGGCGCTTTATTAAATATACATTATTATTATTATTATTATAACCATACATGTATCTACCGTGGTTAGGAATATTTAAATATTAATTTTTCTTGATCTTCATTCCTGAAGAATTTCAAGAACCTATTACGTTGTTGGTAAAATAGAAGACCGCCATATGTTTTATTATAAATTTCCCAATAAAGAGCAATTTAGGAAAATAATTTATCCCTTGATCAGAACTTGAAAATTTGCATTCTTCTTTTCCTGATCTATTCACTAAACTAACCCCAGTAAAATAGTGCTCTTAATGTTACAACAACTACTGGAGTTATATGTGATGTGATGTAATCAATACAGTATTTTAGACTTTCTTACGTAGCTTTGTTGTCATCGATCAAATATAACATCATCATATACTTGATAACCACTAAGTAAATGACCGCTAATTCGTATCATCCATTTTATAAATGGCCATATTAAATCATATTCTTTTTAGAATTAATTAAAATTCCATCTGGTTGAAACTCGTCATAAACAGAATTAGGTTTAAATTACCACAAGCCATTAAAAACCGACATACCACGTGTTACAGGAATCCCCACATAATTGAGTCTCGAAGAAACGCAATCAATGTTCAGTGTTTTTATTTATACACTGTTCTTTCAGAAGAATAAATCTGTAGAATTAGGACTGTAAAACATGTGTACGATATATCCTCAACGTTAAGTATATAAGACAAGAATTAAACACAGATGCCAATCACAAGAAAGTAAAGAAGACAGCTGGCATGTGAATAACTTATGCTGCTTATCTAATATATTGGTTATCATAAACCTTATTTACGTTGATACAATTATTCTTATTTTTCTAGAGAGTTCTTGAAATTAGTTCAAAATAACATCAGATGTCCATCTGATGTAGTTAATTTTCATTATTATGTAAATATCCATGTCTTATCCAACCGTTTAATTTCCCAAATAAATCTAGCTCAATTCTACCGCACTGATTGTGATTTCATTATTTTTATCTCGCGCATAAATATGGTGATAAGTGTATTACATATTACGACTTCAACTGTCTGATGTTCTTTACTATCAAAAGAGGATTATTCTGTCACTATGGTTGAAGTAGCGTTGATGATATAATTTCGTCATGATAGTGTTGGTTATTCGGTTCTAGCTTTATGCTGTCATTCCATTCTGAGCATTGGTCTATTCCTTGATATATATATATATATATATATATATATATTATATATATATATATTCAATATGTCTTCTTGACTACTTATCTCCATTTCGCTCTTGCCCTCTCTCTTTTTCTCTATAGACTGTTTTGAGGACGGGGGTTTAAACGTTTATGTGATATTCATACATTTCCGGTGGGTTGTAAAACAAAGCAGCTCCAACGGCGAACTTGGTAGAGCACTGATCGAATTTCAGCTATTACCATTTTGGTAGGGTTTTAGCCTATACAGATGCCATTTTTACTTGGCGTCAGGTAATCTAGTAGTTTGCTCGCTTATACTTTCACAGTATATGGTAGGCTACCTCTTTTCAAACATTATGCCTGCTATTATATATGTGTTTGAGCGGTTAAAAGGCTTGGTGGTTGTATTGCTGAGTGGTTGAGTGGTAATTTCATTTAATGAGTGTGTGATTAGATGCATGGATGATTGGGATGATTTATTATTATTATTATTATTATTATTATTATTATTATTATTATTATTATTATTATTATTATTATTATTATTATTATTATTATTATTGGTCCTGCTACTACTTCAACTCTTACCTCTACGTATTTGATATTTTGAAATAGATTTAAACTTTCAAAGTCATGAACAACTTCAAAAGGTTTGTCAGATGTTTTTAGATAGTGGATGTTCTGAATATTGAGCTAGGCAGGTTTGAGTACTGGCATCGAATGTTACTTTGTTTTAATATGTTTTTTTCAGTAAATTCGTTAGAATTGTTATTGACTGATTGATTGCTCATTTTATTAAGTAATACCTAAATATATGTTATTTTGTTAGGTTTTTGGTTTACTAGAATTATATTATACACAATTAGTACTAATACTAGAAGTGTCTCTCCAGCAGTGTAATTTTTTTCGCAGTTTGCGAGCAAAGATGTATAACAGGCATAGAATGATACTTTAACACATCTAAATGCTACTCAATTTAAAAATGCGGTTATTTCACCCATTTAACGTCACAGTCAACGTGACCAACGATGAATATAATATTGTTTGAGCTATGACCCCTAAAACTAAATAAAACTAAATAAACAACAAAATATGCAGTCAGATATTAAGTAAGTTATTTAAATGAAATAAATTTGGCTTTGATATAATTTGGGCTATGTAACTAGGCTCTAGACAACAAGAACAACTGCTGCTAAGTAGTTTATTTCGTATTATGATATTACATATTACGCGAGTGTTCTACAAGTCAGTGCCAGACAGTCATCAAGAAGCCATAGCCTTTCTGTCCATAATATACGATTCTTATCAAGAAACTAACATCAGTTTTGATATTGCCAATGCATATGTGTGCTTGGGTAGACATCAATAGTCCGTAGGCAAATAATGAAGGGATGGTGTGTGAGTTCGGTTGAAACTAATAATTGTTTGTATTTTTAATCAAATATTGAGACCGACTGTTATTTGATAAAGAAACAGGATATATGACATATTTGCGTAGTTTTAACCAAGTAATGGATCACATATTTTGTTATACATATTTCTTCATATAATTTCAATATTAACATTCATACAGTCAATATACAATGTCTGATCTGTAATTTGCGTTCATTTCATATTTGACAGGATTATCTGATCCTATCATTTCTAGTCACGGAAAGACACTTCTACGATAAGAAATTAGCTTACATAGTGAATTACACACAGACGAGGTGGTTTTAAGCTCACTCTGATAATACAATTGGGATTACATAAAGTGATATTTCAGTACATTTGCTTATTAGTTCCTGTATTCCTTTCGCATTCTTAAAGCAGCGGAGCCAGAAAGCTACCTTCATTACTAATGTGTAATTGCCTTTTATCGCTGATTAGAAATGGATGATCTGCCAATGTGTTCAGTCTCTACCATTAGACAAACCTGTAAAAGATAAAGGAGATAATCGGAAAAGAATTTCGTGTGTGTGTGCCTTTGTGTGTGTGTGTGTGTGTATGTGTGTGTGTGCGTGTGTGTGTGTGTGTGTGTGTGTTGGTGCGTGTGTATCTGGAACAACGCTCCCATAGAGTGTCTGTTCATGGTATTTTATCTGACATTCAGTTTTTGTTATCTGGTGCACCTAAGTGTTCAGTTCTCGGTCTTCAGGTTTTCACAATGTATAGCCGTCCTCTTGGGATCATTGCGCAGCGATATGGGGTTAACTATCACTTGTATGCTGATGACACACAGCTGTATATATCACTGGATCCTGAAAAGGAGTTAAATTTCTCCTCTTCCTTGAAGAATTTAGAATATTGTATTGCCGATATTCGGATATGGATGACTCAAAATCTTCTAAAACTAAATGACAATAAAACAAATATTTTTATTTGCCATCGCCACATTGTGTTAAATCCCTAAAGACACCAGCATTACAGATGGGTGCATCTTCGATTACCCCTAATAGGTCAGTAAAAAATATAGGGGTTCTTTTTGACCAATGTATTAACATGTATGAACATGTCACATCAGTATGCTGAGCTGCCTACTACCATCTTAAGAACATCCACTGTTTAAAAGCATTCTTGACACAAGAATCACTTGTAACTGTAGTTCATGCCGCCTTTATTACATCTCGTATAGAATATTGTAACTCCATGTTATATGGCATATCTGATTATAATATCAATCGTCTTCAACGGATTCAGAATAGTGCAGCTCACATTGTAATAAATACTAGAAAATATGATTATATCACCCCAATTCTTCAAAAACTACATTGGCTACCTGTTAGACAGCGTACCCATTTTAAGATTATGTTAATAACTTATAAATCTATTACTGATATGGCGCCAGAATACCTGTGTGAACTGGTTTCCATTAGAAAGTTATCGCGAAAACTCAGGTCATCCAGTCAGATACTATTGCAGGTGCCAGTATCTTGGCTCAAGTCATATGGTGATTGAGCATTTAGAGTTGCAGACCACATTTTGTGGAAAAGGTTTTGCAGACATTGTATTTGGGGTATTATTATATTACATATAATTTATAGTGCGCATTTGAATTACTTATGTTAGTAAATATCTAGTGTATTCCTTGATTTGTTTGTGTAACGGTAATAAATCACATTGGTCAAGTGACATTTTCTTTTGTATGGTTTACTTAAAAACCATCTGAAACTCTAACCATACATGTATCTACCGTGGTTAGGAATATTTAAATATTTATTTTTCTTGATCTTCATTCCTGAAGAATTTCAAAAACCTATTACGTTGTTGGTAAAATAGAAGACCGCCATATGTTTTATTATAAATTTCCCAATAAAGAGCAATTTAGGAAAATAATTTTCGCTTGATCAGAACTTGAAAATTTGCATTCTTCTTTTCCTGATCTATTCACTAAACTAACCCCAGTAAAATAGTGCTCTTAATGTTACAACAACTACTGGTATTATATGTGATGTGATGTAATCAATACAGTATTTTAGACTTTCTTACGTAGCTTTGTTGTCATCGATCAAATATAACATCATCATATACTTGATAACCACTAAGTAAATGACCGCTAATTCGTATCATCCATTTTATAAATGGTCATATTAAATCATATTTTTTTTAGAATTAATTAAAATTCCATCTGGTTGAAACTCGTCATTAACAGAATTAGGTTTAAATTACCACAAGCCATTAAGAACCGACATACCACGTGTTACAGGAATCCCCACATAATTGAGTCTCGAAGAAACGCAATCAATTTTCAGTGTTTTTATTTATACACTGTTCTTTCAGAAGAATAAATCTGTAGAATTAGGACTGTAAAAACATGTGTACGATATGTCCTCAACGTTAAGTATATAAGACAATAATTAAACACAGATGCCAATCACAAGAAAGTAAAGAAGACAGCTGGCATGTGAATGACGTATGCTGCTTATCTAATATAGTTGTTATCATAAACCTTATTTACGTTGATACAATAATTCTTATTTTTCTAGAGAGTTCTAGAAATTATTTCCAAATAGCATCAGATGTCCATCTGATGTAGTTAATTTTCATTATTATGTAAATTTCCATGTCTTATCCAACCGTTTAAGTTCCCAAATAAATCTAGCTCAATTCTACCGCACTGATTGTGATTTCATTATTTTTATCTCGCGCATAAATATGGTGATAAGTTTATTACATATTACGACTTCAACTGTCTGATGTTCTTTACTATCAAAAGAGGATTATTCTGTCACTATGGTTGAAGTAGCGTTGATGATATAATTTCGTCATGATAATGTTGGTTATTCGGTTCTAGCTTTATGCTGTCATTCCAATTCTGAGCATTGGTCTATTTCCTTGAAAAAAAAAAAAAAAAAAAAAAAAAAAAAAAAAAAAAAAAAAATATATATATATATATATATATATATATATATATATATATATATATATATATATATATATATATATATATATATATATTCAATGTGTCTTCTTGACTACTTATCTCCATTTCGCTCTTGCCCTATCTCTTTTTCTCAATTGACTGTTTTAAGGACGGGGGTTTAAACGTTTATGTGATATTCATACACTTCCGGTGGGTTGTAAAACAAAGCAGCTCCAACAGCGGACTTGGTAGAGCACTGATCGAATTTCAGCTATTACCATTTTGGTAGGGTTTTAGCCTATACAGATGCCATTTTTACTTGGCGTCAGGTAATCTAGTAGTTTGCTCGCTTATACTTTCACAGTATATGGTAGGCTACCTCTTTTCAAACATTATGCCTGCTATTATATATGTGTTTGAGCGGTTAAAAGGCTTGGTGGTTGTATTGCTGAGTGGTTGAGTGGTAATTTCATTTAATGAGTGTGTGATTAGATGCAT
>JAODUP010001610.1:0-25000 GCA_025642065.1 Paralvinella palmiformis
TATGGAAAACGGTCATCGAGGTATACGCCACATCCTCCAGAATGGTGCCCTATCAGTCAAAATAAGTAGCCGATCTTTCTCAAGAACTCCAGTTTACATAACATTGGAACACCTTGTCAATGCAAAAGCTGCGTCACGCTTAACAGG
The DNA here is from genome assembly GCA_025642065.1 of Paralvinella palmiformis. Taxonomy (NCBI): domain Eukaryota; kingdom Metazoa; phylum Annelida; class Polychaeta; order Terebellida; family Alvinellidae; genus Paralvinella; species Paralvinella palmiformis. The sequence continues at coordinate 148 of JAODUP010001610.1, forward strand.
TGTGGCTACCTTTGGACGGCCTGAGTCCGCAAAACGACGATGCATAATAAAGAGGTCAGTTGAAAGTGCGACTGTTGGTCACCTATTAACAACATGTAGATTGTCGCTTAAGCCATACAGGATAAAAAGGACAATGACCATTTGCAACGGTTGATCAGTGGAATCCAGAACACCATGAATCCATTCGTCCAAGAACCATATATCAACCTTTACAGCCTGACCACAGCAGTGAAAGTTACTGACCTCGTGGGATGCATGGTCTGGCATGACGAATTTCTCAATGGCTGTATCAAAGATGCAGCATGCTTCGAGAAGCCAATGCCATGTTTCATTTACACTCTATCATGAATCCACCGCAATCATATGTCATGCTAGCTGAGGATATACTTGGGAAGCTATGGAATATGGCAAATCGAGTGGACTATGTATGCGACAAATATATAGAGCCACCAATAAAGGAACTAGAACGAAACAGACGAGGAGCTGCTGAAATGATCTTTGCAATCATTGGACCTGAGCAGAAACTACCCTGTGATTGGCAAAGGCACTTAAATCTATATCTTTCAAAACAACACTATTCAGGTACCTGGCACGAGAATGGCGCAATAACGACAACGTTGGTCTGATCTGTGGCCATCAAATATTCCTTGGATTTCAATACACATGCTATGCATTTTGTGTGGTTGATGGAGAGGGTGTGCGAAATGAAGCAACAAAACTGGCTTGCCAGCACGAGGAAGCTGATACAAGGATAATCTATCACCTACGCAATATACCAGATGTACAACCTCAGACCAATACATCTGTCAAGACCTGACACAGATGTTCTCGTCTTATTAATTTACCAGGGGCACATGAACACAAGGTATGGATGGATGGTTGGTTGAGTGGAATTAACACAAGACGGTATATAAATATATCACAACTTGTATCTGGAATGAATCCCCCGTTTATTGATTTTCTACCTGGATTCCATCCTTTCACCGGATTAGACGTGACGTCGGTATTCATGAACAAAGGCAAACTTAAGCCATTCAAGTTGATGAACAAGGACGCCAATGTCGAAGTATTCAGTGCTTTGGGCACCACCACTGATATCTCAAATAAAGTGTTCATTAGGTTGGAAATCTTTGTTTGTGGGATATATCTAAAAGCTCATATGAGCAATTTGGACGATGTACGATATGCCTATTTTCAACAACATTATGCACCTAAGAGAAACGACTACTCATTGGAGAAAATCGAAGGTATCAATCCTTGTAGTATGTCACCGTGTAAGGCTGTTTTGACAAAACAGATTCTACGAGCGAATTATATGGCATATATCTGGGAGAATGCAAACTCTCAGCAACCCCACAGTACAACTACTAGAAGAGTACCACATAGTAAATGTCATGTGATGGAACTAGATACATATACAGAACTTCCCAAATGAGGGAATGAGTGTGATTGAGATGAAGATTTGGAATACGTTGATGTTTATATGATGACCATTTGTCATGAACTTTTTATTATTATTGAGAGTAATATATATATATATATATATATATATATATATATATATGTTCAGATAATGTCAAATACCGATATATATTTTCAAACATAGAAGTGTGTGTGTGTGTGTGTGTGTGTGTGTGTGTGTGTGTGTGTGTGTGTGTGTGTGTTTTAGCTGTGTGTAATAAGGCACAGGCACAGAGAATCTCGAACCGTGAATTCAAACTTTGGACCAGAGTGGCGACTTTTCTTGCTGAGACATGTGTAATGTCTCACCAGTCCCTAGTATGAGGCAACAGGCACAGAGCATCAACATATCTAAACATCCTTCGAAACCTACCTCCATAAATCTAAATACAACTATACATACATTAATCTAAAAATAAAATTTCCATCCCACATATTAATAGATGTGGGGTATACTAACATTGTCTGGTCTCTCAACCTTAAATTTTTTCACGGCCCCAAGGGAAAGCGGCTACATGCACATTAAAAAAAGCGGAAGCACGTAAAACACATACCATTTGATCCCAAGTACAAACACGGGGTGGGTTCAAGGGTATTTAAAATTTTTTAAAAATTTTTTAACCCCACAGTTTACACAAAGTAATTTTCTTGGTAAAAGCCTTATAAAAAACATTTCGACACCCGTTATTGCTTTATTCTGGTTCGAATAAAAATAATCCTACCTATATGAACTATATATATCGGTCCCGCCCATTAGTCTGGCGTCGAAGTTCTTCTCAAACCCTGTGAAAAGTAAGTTTTTATACCCTCGGCGTGTTAACAACATTACGTTTGTTCACCACAAAAAGTACACTAACTCAAGGACTCACTAAAGGATTAAACAAAAATAAAAAAAAAGTAGAAAACCCGCAAATGGATTATTATGGACTAAAACGAAATATCGTTTTCAAACCTGAGTAAATACTATGATTTACTCGAACCTAACAGAAACCCCTCTACTTTTCCCGTTCATCACTAAGGGAACGTTCATTCACGCTTAATTTAGTGTCCCTAAGTATATGCAGTTAAGTGTGGTGGGATCTAAATTAAAGCGCCTATCCACTTGATCTATTTGACCCATGGTCGAGAACAGGGGGGTCCTACAAACTACAAACAGTAAAAAACTGCATACATCAGGCTGTTTTTATCCTAGAATCATTTATTCACCTATATATATATATATATATATATATATATAGAACATATATCACTTTGTAACAATGTGGAACAATAACCCAAAATATTCATATCAGATAAGACAACAAAATTATAATATTATCTACTAATAAATATATAGATAAGTGTCGCATATACATATTTACAGTTAATCATAATTCAAATAGTAAATTGGAGGGCCTATGTAGCTATATAAGCTGTCTTTCCATAGACCCCAGCTTTGCTTATTCCGTTTCAGCAGCCAGCCGTCGGTGCGTGAGCGCGCAAGAGGGTCACAGGAGAGGGACTCAATAGGTCGAAACATTCTTCGGTCATTTAAATTATTAATATATATACACACATTACATTATTTTGACTTGAATAGAGCAAGGTCAGCCGAGTCGACTTTAGCATAAACAATTGTAAACAATGAATTGGTATAACAGCTTAAATAATGCATCACAAATAATGACATATAATGAAAACACGAAGAAAAACACGAAAACACAAACACACACCGTCAAGCGCGGCTCAATTCAAACGAAGTAAATATATTAAAACATACATCAGCAAGGCAAATAGTTCAATACGGAATATACAAACTTAAAATTAAATAATACACCATGATTACAATGTACATAACTCAGATATTTATTAAGAGTGTAAACTTTTATCTGACGTTTGAAAGATCCCAGAGTTAAAGAATCACACTTAATTAATTTTGTCCAATCGTTCCACAAATGTGGCAAGAAATATAAAGGTAGCTTACGCATAAAAGCTGAATGACACCGAGGAGTATAAAATAATGTGGACTGTCTTGTTGCTCGACCATTTGATCTATCACAATTTTCGTATATGAAAATAAGTGATTGATAGATAAATAAGTCAGGAATTTTAAGTATTCCGGATGACTTGAACCTTGGGTCAGTGTGGCCATTATATGGTGCATTGTGTATTACACGAATCGCTCGTTTCTGCAATGTAAATACAGATTTTAAATTTGAATTTCCCCACGCTATAATGCCATAAGTAAAATGAGAATGTATTAATGAATAATATAGTGTTTGCAGACAGTCGGAGGGCAACGATAGAGCCCACGAAACCTTTTTCTTAATGTGATTAATGTGGTATTTCCAAGTTAAATTTTCATCTATGTGAATGCCAAGAAAATTGGTAGACTTTTCAATGCAGTCATTCCCAGTACGTTCTAACTGAGTGTCATTAATAGATATGTTTAATTCAGTCAAATCAGGTCTCATATGAGATGGCCGAATAACTATATATTTTGTTTTGCTTTCATTAAGACATAGCTTGTTGGCACAGAACCAAGCAAATAGATTAATTGTTCATTGGCAATGGAAAATAATGTATTAATGTTTGAATGTGATAGATTTAAGGTTGTGTCATCAGCGAATGACAGAATGTTACATTGACAAGATTTGCCGATATCATTTACAAAATTTAAATACAACTATGGTCCCAGTATTGAACCTTGAGGGATACCACAACAAATTGGGAGACTGAACGATATATTTCCATCTATTTCAACAAATTGCGATCTGCTTGATAAATAACGTTTGAACCAGTCGTTGGCTGTACCCCTTATGCCATATCTGAATAATTTATTTAATAACATGTCATGATTTATGACATCAAAGGCCTTTGATAAATCATATAACGCCGCGATAGTGAATTCAGGGGATGACTTGGAAGCAGCTTCTCCACAATGATTGAGTAGATGAATGATCGGATGAATAGTGGAATAATTCAGACGAAAGCCATATTGGTGTTTATATAAAAGAGTATTAGTTTTAAAAATGACATTAATTGTATATACATGGCTTTCTCTAGTATTTTTTAAATGCTGGCAGTAGGCTAATTGGTCTATATATTTTTAAGATTGACTGGTCAGAAGATTTATATATTGGCACTACTTTTGCGATTTTCATTTGATCTGGAACAATACTTGTTTGTAATGATTGGTTAATGATATAGGTGATAGGGTTAATAATGTTAGTAATTGTTGCTTTCATTATTTTGGTTGATATTCCATCCTGCCCAGAATTAGATTTAAGTTTGTTTACTATGTTTATGATATCTTGAGGAGCCACATATTGGATGAACATGCTGTTAGTCTGTAAACGGGGAATGAATGATGTGAAACATTTATTTGTCTTTGGAACGTTTTGACTCGTGCGAGCACCTATGTTTGCAAACAAATGTATTGAAGCTTTCCGCTATTTCACGTTTGTCAGAAACTGGACTATTATTAATGAGAAATTCATTGGGGAATGGAGATTTATTGTTCATTTTGCCTATTGCTTGTTTTAATATTGACCAGCATTTCTTTATGTCGTGCTTATTATCATCAAGTATTTGTTTATAATATATTGCTTTCATTTTTAGCTTCAATGTATTGAATGAATTGTTAAAGTTTTTGTATTTCTGTATGTTTTCATTAGTGGGGTTAGTAATCCAGTGGTGAACCAAGGTTCTCGCTTCATGGAATTTGAAGAGGTCGAGTTACGCAAAGGAAATAATTTGTTAAATATAGCTGTATGAATTCTTTATAAGCAACATTGGGACATTCAGTATCATTAATGAAACGGAAGTCTAGCTTGTCTTTAAATATCTAGATGTTTGATTGAGAAAATGACTTTGTTTTGATTATGGACGACCGGTGACGTTATATTTGGTTTTGGGTGATGAGAAAAGTTCCAAAGTGATCGGTGACATCAGTAATAATGATACCTGAATGATGAGTAGATGATATATCGTTAATGTATATGTGATCTATCAAAGTTGCCGCTGATGAACATATTCTAGTTGGCTTTGTAATAACTGGAAAATACCCATGTGTAATTATAGTATCAAGATATTCATTAGTTTTGCTATGAGTGTAGCATTTCAATAAATCTATGTTCATGTCACCTAAGATTACGCACGACTTATTTTCAAGTTGGATATTAGTCATGATATCTTGCAAAGTATAAGAAAAAAAATGTCAAGATCCGCGTGCGGCCCACTGTTAGGTCGGTAAACAACGCCTACAATGAGATTTTTGCCTTGTGTGTTGATGATTTCTATAAATATTGATTAGAATATATGTGATATGAATACACCGATGTCGTTTCTAATTTTAAAAACAAGATTATCCTTAATAAAGATGCCAACACCACCTCTAGACCAGTCCTCTCGACATCTTGATACAATATTGTGGTATCCAGTCAGGTGAAGGCGTTCATCATTTATGCACCTATAAATTTCACTGATGCCTATTATGTCAAACGAAAAAACATCAGAGCTTAAATTGTAAATGAGTTCGTGAAATTGATTCCAATTGGCTGACAAGCCGCGACAATTTAAGTGAAATAGAGATATTTGTTCTTTCATTCCGTTGGCTTGATTGTACCGTTGGAAGTCTGGTGTTTCATAATAAGAACAATGTGTGATATTATATTGAAATGGTGAGTCGTTATCCTCTGTGTCATTCGCATTGTCATACATAGATATTAAATCAAATTCAGTACTCGTACTGACCATGTCAAGTGTAATATTATCAGTCACAGTTAGGGTAGTTCGACAGAGTTTGCCCCATCAAGCCCAGCTCCAGTCCCCGACGCAACGACAAATTTATAATACACAATATCAAGGTATGCATGATGTGAAACATGCACACATTGAACAAATCTAAAATTTAAAAAGAAATAGGAACAAAAGAAAATAGAAATTTGACAACAAATGGATTCTGCAATGCAATGACTGGTGAGCAGTTCATCAGACATTAGAGTAGAAATGGTCGTAGACAGAGCTGGTCTCCTGTATTTACATATACACGTACATAGACGTGGCTAACAAAATAATGATAATAATAGCAGATACAATTGGTAATACCAAATAAATTGAAAGAGCATACACTATCACAGGTATAACTGTGTGAAATTTGTATATAATTTCGCAAGCAAAAATTTTCAGACTGAGTAGAATTGTCGACAATGTGCAATACATGATTATGTGCCATTATTTACAGTTGTCACTCGAAGGTCACACATCAAATGGTGCGTGTAATATAGCGTACATAGGTATTTGGCATTTCACTGGGTTTGATTTGAACAATCGGTGGGAAACGGCAAGAAAGTCAAATTCACTGACAGCACAATAAACAATCTGCATGAATAATCAATTAGCATATTACAATTGTTCCATTCAAAAGTGTGGTAGTGTTAGTTACTTATTCGTAGACGGTGAGTTTCAAGGTAAATAGTGTTGCCGCACGTGAAATCATAAATACACATGGTTTCTCCTAAAAGCCAAACAATCAATAAATCAACCAAACAACAAGTCATAGACCTTCTGATTGAATTTACATGCCCTTAATACATACAACGTCACCTTTGCTCAGAACTCGTGCAACTAACATTGTCAAAAATGTCGGCTACAAGGGTCCAGCGCCGGGTCGGCGACATGATACATAAATAAAGAAACACAGTAGATATATTTACAATAAATGGATCATATCTACTGTCCATCCGTGATGGGGCATGCTCTAGTAATGCAATGATAACGTTATTAATGAATGACACAACAATAATACAAGAATAATGCAATATTTGCAACAATATTACATATAATGTCCATGTAACATTATGTTCAGGACGAGTTCTTGTAGGGCTTCTACGGCAGTGTCACACATATACTTTTTACCCAAATGAACAAAGTCAGGGGAACAAAATCTGGTAGTGATACATAGTACGTTTGACATCGTATGGGTTCGGAGAAGGTTGAGCAATGTAAGACGAGACGGTGGGTCACAGGGACATATATCAATTGTGCGTCCGGGACGCTCATGACAGTAGCGAGGAAGTGTTTAACAAGGGCAATAAAGTTCTCACCCTCAGCTTCGTTGCAGTCTGCATTCGTCTTATCAAAGTTGAAAATGAGATTGTACTTCATGCTGTGTATCTTCATCTCTATCAGTTCCCTACTGAGCCTGGCAACAATAGTGTACACTCCTATCCAGTCTGGCACATAACATGGACACGGTCTTTTTCAGGGAATATACACCGTTTGAGAGAGTGTCAATTTTACTGTTTTCAACGAAAGTATCAAACTTGACATTAAGTGCCTCGAGGTTTTCCGATGTGGCTTTAGTGTCTGCTTTTATTGATGCTAGAGTCGTCATCAATTCGTCATCATGAGCAGTTACCTTTGTGGCACTACGACTGGATCGGCTTCTTTCAGTCGAAATGTTGGGAAATATCCAAAAAACGATGTGAAATGACGATTATATCTTAGATTTATCCAGTAACAAAGGAGTTGGTGTGGTCCTCGATGTATACGAACAAAATACACAATGCGTCGGTCTACCAGAAACTAATCAATATCACGCGCATCAGATACAGCTTTCTTTGTTAACTAAATGGCCTAATTGCAGTTCTACTCACATTGTATTCTCAGGTACATAAATTGTATACTTTATCCAGTGAAATGTCACTTATCTAAGTATGATTTCATTAATCCAATAGCTCAGGATCAATCCATATGCGTTCATAGGTCATTCCATTCAATATATTATATTTTCCACATCGAAATCATTGATAAATAACTAATTATGTACAGGAGCTCGCTTTGTATGTCAACTCAACTTGCCGCCATAAGTGATGTGTCCAGGACTCCATGTGTCCACGATGTTCATGACATATTGAGTATAATCACTTTTTATATCATAAATCATTCCATTTTCTGCAGTGCATATATTTCATATATACTCCAATTATATATTTTCGTCAATTCAACTAAGTTTCCCAGGAATGGATGGATTGGTAGTGGTACCTGGTCCTTCTACCAATTGTTGACGATATTTCAGAAATGTTGACTTTATACACTGAGATGTTGTCATCTCAGTGTCACGAAAATATTCTTGTATCACATTTATCTTAAATATATATATGATGGGGTTCTGATTACAGGTTTAATTTCTTCATCGACAATCTCCACAAAAGATGGATTCATGTCAATATATTCCTCCATCTTATTAAAAATCAGACCTCTACATTTTTTCTCTAAATCACCCAACTGTTGACATAATGTTGACGATAGGTTATGTTGTTGACATAATGTTGAAGAGATGTTATCCTGTTGTTTCAGTGACAGAACAGCTTGATATAGAATCATGGTCGTATTTAACTTGTCATCTGACTTCTCCGTCAAATATTTATCAAACACCTTCAAAAGATCTCCATTTTCATCAATCACACGACATATTTCATCTCTAACTGTCTTTATTATGTGTTTGTAATAATCGACAAATGATGGATGGGTGACATTTAATAGATTATCTTCGAAATATTTCATTACAATTAGTTGTTGAAACTTGTTGATAGTCGTAAATCATCACCACTTATCATTCATCTTGTTACAACAGCCAGCCCTAGAGAGGTATATCGACCAAGGTCTTGTTTTAGATATCTGAGGGCATCTACGGTGCAATATTTCGTTCATCACATGAGATGGTACACGAAAAGCTACCGTAAAATCTACACTGGTGTCGTCTAGGTATATATGGTCAATGATGGACCGTTATGTCTAAAGTGGCTATAATATGGTTTGATGCATCCACCAAAAGTGATTCCCATCTCGCGACAACTGTCTTGTACAACATGAGATAAAGCGTCTTTAAAGTCAGCTCTAAATCGCTCAACATCTAATGTTCCATCATCACGACAACAATTATGTAGATCAGAGTCTACAGACGGAGTGATGACACATTTTAAATTTCCAAATAAATCGTCCTCAATTATGAAGTTATAATCTCTATTCCAATTATATTTCAAGAAAAACGTAAAATCCATTTTATTTAACTTATCAATTTTGGTGCCATCACTACAGGAGCCAGTTAAACATAAGATACTGGCATCTTATCTTATCTCCGACTAACTTCACTACATCAAGTATTTTGTCAGCTGTATCTGACTGGAGAGGATGACATATTTCTATAATATCATCCCAATAATGATCATCAATCAGACACTGATGATGTAACATTTGTTGTAAAGAGAGTTGTTTTAAGGTAATCTTTGTTAGTTTGACTTGGTTATCACTTAACTCCCTTACATCATTTGAGTCAGTTAGAGATGAGCAAATGTCCTCTCTATCTACTTCGTCTGTAAAATAACGTTTGACAGATAACAATGAGTTAATGTCCTTGACATCTCCTAATTCAAATATCCTCTTCCATATACTAAATAAAGGTTTGTTTACTTCATCTGTCAACTTTTCCTACAAAATTAAATAAAATGAGAAAGAGATTATATTAATATTCTTTAATATAATAAATATTAGAAATATACTATATATGTTATCATGTTTATACATGATCACACATGCACACACGCACACACACACACATATATATATATATATATATATATATATATATATTTCAGGGGTGGATACAGGATTTTTAAGTGGGGGTATGACCAAGGGCGAAGCCATTATGCGACGGAGGTAGGTCTCGTCCTTTCTCTGAGGAAGAAAAATGGAAATATATCTTGGAAATATATCTTGTTTCCCATCGCCTACCGACCCACTTTTGAGACTCGACCTGACATATATTTTTTTTCCTATTCGCGATATTTTCCCTGTTTTTCATTCCATATTTTACTCCCGGACTAATTTATATTTCGCGGTTTAATCGCCAGGCGGCAGCAATGCAATGATGATGCAACCATCTTCTTTCAGACGTTCATGCACGTCAAACATGGCATTCGTAATACTTCAAATCAAGAGCAAAACTCCATCATCAAATCCTGGAAAGGCTTGATGGTGAATGGAAAACATACAATGAATACTCTGTATCATTTATATGCCACTGGCAAACTTGGACAAAGGTTTGTTTTCGTGTTTTGTTGTCCCATGTTGAATGAATTGTTTACATCTACCTGTATGTTTATGATATTGTGTGACGTGCTGATGGCGATGAATCACTGTCCGTCTGTGTTAGAGTGCCACGAATAATAAGTGGCGGAGCTACTCTGGGTGTAAAATTATCTGTATGCAGAATAAAATCATGGGTCAGTGGTAACCTCGGACTTCGGTAATTTCGGACTGGTAACCTCGGCCCCCATGAATTATAGTAATCTCGGCCCCTAGACATTTATAGCTATTTCTGACTTGTAGCTTGGTATGTTGATATATATTAGGGATTAGTGACGCCAATATATGCTAATAAAAGAAATATGTTTAATTGAGTGGTATTCTGAATTATGTATTATGCATACATTGCCAGTGAAATGTTTGTGAATTTAAATATACCATGTTGTGTATGTGTTCGTGTTTGCGTATATTCTTTAGCACAAACTCGTAAGTTCAGAGAAACACAAATCATGTGGTTGTGGGCCGAGTTGTCACTTGGGCCGAGTTGTCTAGGCACCTCAATCAATGAATCAACCAATTTATTTCGAAAATATACATTTCGTGTATGTTATTATTATTGTTAACCCTCCGTTACCGGAGAAAACACACCAATATACAAGTACAAAAACTACATGTTTTAAAATCATATATCAATACAAATCTCATATCAATATAACAATACAGATAAATGTAACTAGATCTATATTATTAAATTTCAACATAAGTTATTCACATGAATAAAATGTAAACCGCATTACCATAAATTAATATATAAACAATACCATGTGTGATTGTATGTTCATTTGCAAAATAATCCATTCATTTATAGGGGGGTGGGGGGGCAGGGGTACCAGTCAGAAATTACTAGGGGCCGAGGTTACCAGTCCGAAATTACCGAAGTCCGAGGTTACTGTAATTCCCCCAACTTGACATGACCCGAGTAAGATCTATTTTTGGTTCAGACAAAATCTTATTAAATTTTAGTGAGCAATATCAACCTATTAATCACAAAATAAGTATGCAAGATAGACATAAGCTTACAGTTACACGTGCTAGACCCAATGAAGATGTTTGCGGGTGTAAGAGTCTATTTTTGTTAATAATATAATTGGACTTGTAATATTACATGACTGGAATCAAATAAATTTCCCCTAATTACAGTAAGTAGCCGATTTACCGAGGATTGCCGATCTCTATGAAAAAGACCATTGCGACACATAGCGAATAAATCTAGTCGCATATTAGCTGTGGGCGTTACATCCCCTTCTTTTGAATTCAAGAAATACATTACATAATTTGAATGGATACTGACTATGTCTATATTAACATTTTAATGAAATATAAAATCTTGTATGATTAAACGATATTTTCAAAAGTCAAATTAGTACACAACAAAATCCTTTTGGTAGCTTAGTGGTTCCGGTTAGTCGTCTCGGAGCAGGTAAAATGTTTTCGGTTGACTTGACGGGTGTATCTGGTATCCTGATGGGTGTATTTTGTGTTGAAAGTGTTGCTTCCTCTACATGCTCTTGATGATTGTTATGGGTGCTGTGCGGACATGACATTATCAGATACAGACATTAGTTCTCCATGGTTCTCCTGTTTTACGAAGATACCTGCGGTTTCTGGGGTAAGTTGCACCGGATTCTGCCTCAATGATATAAGATCGTTGTGTGTCAGCTTTGTTAATGACTTTGGCTGCTTCCCATTATCCATTTATTAGATTGTAGGCTCTGATGCATTCGCCGTAACCCACAGCCTCTTTGGCCTCATGGGTAGAGCGTAATACTATTTACCTATGGCTATGGTCATTCTGTGCAGGAGGTCGCATGTTCGCGCCTCGGCCGTGGCACTATATTAGGAGGAGTTGTTCATCCAGCCAGGCAACTGGCAAGGTTTCATTCAGACTTAGTCTCCGGGGGGAGCTATAAATTACAGACCATATGCGTCTCCCTCATTTGAGGTTGCTAGCCACGTAAAAAAAAGGCAATTCGACTATTATTATTATAAATATTAGGTGGAAGTGGTTAGGCACCATGATCGTGACAGCTTTCTGTTTGTCTTGTCGCTCCAATAATGTTTTATTAAAAACACCATCCGTATAACAGTGAGTCATAGAACGTGATACCACTGGTATGTTAGATCTATAACGTCGATAATTAATTAGTTCACTCGGTGATGGTGTTTGGTGATCAATAGGTGTTGCTCGATAGCATAGAATAGATAAATGCGGATCGATAGCAGTTTCAAGGGCTTTCTGTAGCAGTACTTTGACAGTCTGAATATTCCTTTCACTGAACCCGTTAGATTGTGGATAACCATGTGAACTGGTGATAGGCTTAAACCCATAGAAATAACTAAATTTGTGGAATTCCTCAGATGAGTATTGGGTGCCGTTGTCGGAAACAGCTTCTCTAGTTTTCCATATTCCTCAAATATTGACTTTGGATGATTTATCACCGTTGTAGATGTAAGATTTTCTAGTTTCCTGATAATTGGCAACTTGCTGTAGTAAGCAGTGACTAACAAGTAGTTACAATTATTCCAATAGAACAAATCAGATCCAACAGTGTGTTATGGGTGCTGTGGTATATGTATAACCTATTGATTAAGTGGTACCGTTTGTATACATGGTCATTTACGCTTAACTCCTCACGTATGTCATAGGTTTATATGGAAATTGATATCGTTCATAGGTATTTGTACGGGTTACTTTGAGCTGAATACATGTACAGCATGTCATGAAGCCAATAATTCACTCTGTTTACTGCGGCAGTTCAATCGTTTGACGTTTATCCAGTTGAATTAAGCTTCATTGAACAAATCCACGTTGTACCAAACAAATGTCATTGTTAAACCGAACTGTTCGAGTAAGAAATGTCTCACAAACACATTACACTCATGAAATTCTTGTGGAATATTTTGTAGAATATTTTGGAATAAGTTGGTTATGTTGATCACCGGGTTTTTTTTTCGAGGAGGCAGAACAAGAACCCTCGATGAGATGATACGGGATGTCTATGTCATCTTTGACTCCGAAAGGGACTATTCATGTTGTGTACATATTTTTAATGGCAAGAAGTCGAAATGCTGCATGAGGTTGAAGTTTTGTTGAATTCATCAGGTTGAACTGCAGAACAAGAAATTGGTGTCGCTTTGAAAAGTTTAGTACAATTTGAAATCCGACTTATGGAACACAATAACCACAAGACTCAGTCAATTAGTGTCAGGATCTCCAAGATTATCTCCCAAGCCTGTAACAAATATTTCTCCTTCATCTATTCCACATGCGAATCCATCCACCTTATAATATCCAATTGTTACACAGATGCCTTGGATATCAAACTTCTCACGTGATCTCTCATCAAATGTTGATACAGTCAGAATCCGTTAATCCGACAAGGTTTGTCACATGATAATATGTCGGATAAACGAGAATGTCGGAATATCGAGTCCGTGAGATACCGGTTGTCTGTATCACACATTCTAAAATCATAATAATATATCTCCGTATTTAAACCAATATCAATGACCGTGCACAAGATACGGAATGGCATTGAAGCAACTGATTATTTTGATGTTTGTTAATTACTGACACTGACACTGTGTTGGTGTGTATGGCCAAGGACGATTTAATTGGTTACGATATAGCAATTATCGCGTGTGGGCGGATTACTTAACCATTACTGACAACATGTCGGTATGTCTTGCATGACTGAACCAGCGGAAATATTTGACATTTTCCTGTTGTCGGATTATCGAGGTCAGTTTACACTGAAATGTCACATTCTTTTGGCGAAATGAAGTGACGGAGTCGAAACGCGGAACTCAAGTTTGTGGGATTAAAGAATCATTTATAATGGAGTTAAATCCGTCAAAGGCAATAATGTGTCTGATGGTGGATTTTTCGGATAAAGGATGTCCGGATTAACAGATTCTGACTGTATTAGTTTTCACCGTTTGAAATATAAAGTACAAAGCATGTTGTTAGAACATAAATCTAATTCCATTATCCTGAATGATATAAAACGAATGCTGAACGGTACTGAAGCAGAAGTCTCGTACATGTCAACAGACCCTACTTATACGGCCAGTCATGAAAAACTAGGCGCTAATTTGATGACAAATCTTCAGGTGAATGGTTAGTGTTCAAGGTTGTTTTCACATATAAATAATGATTATCGTTTAAATTTCTTATTGTTTTTTTACAGATATAATATTTGAGGTATCACTGTAAAACATCTTTGAACCTTTGAATAGCTCCTGCTAGTTAAGGGGGGGGGGTATTAAATTAACATTATTATTATTATTATAAAGTTTAGCATTTCAGAGGTTCAATAATCAAATGCATATTGGAAATGATGCAGTTCTCGTATCGAGTACAAATGATGCAATCATAACGCCAAATGAATAAGTTATAATACACGCCTTGGTTCGAGTTCCTTGTATTTACAATTCTAGCATGATTAATGAATGCAATTCTGAAAATGATATTCCTGGAGGTGTTATCTTGATGCCTGAATTAGTTCATGTCAAGGGTAATACACAAATATCATGGGTTTATATACACTTCTACTATATCAGTTCAAGGATCGTCACAATTCCACGTTACATGGTTCATCGCACAGTTATCTTCTGTTCAACAAGTACATCAAATGGTTGATCATAAGGGTGAAGCATTGTATGATATCTAGTCTTTTGAAGACGACGATTTGATAGTTAATTTAAATGACAGTTATTTAGATGAATCCCAAGTGAACAATGTACAAGAGGTTTTAAATAAATAGCGTAAAGTTCGTAATCGAATACATTACGTCATACTGGCGATATCAAATATCGTATCATACTGGAAAATGATACTCCATTTAAGACTGACATGTGTGATGAAATACGACAACATCTCCAAGAAATGCTAGAGTCTGGTATCATCAGGGAAGCTTGCTCTCCTCTGTCCTCAAATGTCAGGGTTCGTGAGAAAATGGACGTCTTTGGCTCTGTATAGGGATTTTAGAAAACTGGACGCTAGAACGATTCAAGACTCCTGTGTACTTCCCAGAATAGAAGACACTTTAGGATCCTTATCTGGGTATTATCAGAAATTGAGGAAAATGGCAAACCTAAAACAGGTTTTCCAATTGATTGATTAGGTTTCTTTAAGTTCAACAGAATGGCATTTGGACTGACAAATGCTAGAGCTACGTTTCAGCATTTTGTAGAGAGTTGCCTATACGACTTGTCCATGAAAGGTTGTTGTCTCTATCTTGACAATATTATTGTGTTTTAATCCAACAGAAAAGAACATATTGAATTTCTTGACAGAGGATTTCAACGGTTGAATAGTTTCGGTTTGAAGTTGAACCCAGCGAAATGGAATTTATTCCAAAACGGTATTACATATTTAGGTCACGTAATTTCTGAAGATGGCATTAGAACAGATCCAGACAAAGTTATGATAGATATGTGTCTGCGTGACCCATATTATTACTGATCATGTATTTCAAACACCATGTTATGTATCTTTCACATAATCACCATGCTAAAAATATATTGGCCAATGAGCAAATATATTCTGTAAATAAAACAATGCACTTTATTATATGTAAATGTTATCACATGACATGAATGTAACATGAAATGGAAATAACACACATCATATACAAGTTCCACAACTAGAAAGCTCTGAATGTAATCCTTAAATATTCAATAAATGATATGTTCTGCTTTATATTATTTACTGATATTAGATAAGTCCAGAATATGTATTTTGAATTTAAAAGTAATAATTACAAGTTTTTATAAGTGTACATAAAGACACCAAAATTATAATTAATGATGCTGATCAATCAACAATGCCTTAATTTAAAAAAATTAGTTATTTTTACCCTTCCAACTATTGAATTCTCCACTATTAACACATACAACATTGTGTAGACGGATATTAATATACAATTGTACAACAAACTGTAATGTTTTACAAGAATCAGATTCTAACTTTCCTTGTATCTTTGACAGCATAAGTGTTACTAGTATAGATCTAACTTTAATCATATGGAGGATCTTTTCAATATTATTAAGGATTTCTGCTTCTATTAATGTACGCACTTCTGTTAAATCTGAAATGGGTACAAGACCACCAGTGGGAAGATCTGGATAATGCTTAGAAGCAATAAACATTTGGGAAGAGTTTACTTTATTTAAAAGACCTTCTAAACCTGCAGCATATTTACTACACACACAATTTTTGTCATTTTGTAAGAAATGTATCCCGTTATATTAATGATGATATTGTCTACCTCTACTGTAAGAAGAGTTTGAGGGCTAAAAATAACTATGAGACATCCGATGGCATCAGGTATCTTGGTGGGTGCAGAGGCTCATTGTGTTGGACTGGAGCAATAGATTTCAAATTACACAGAAATGTATCAACATCCTGCTGACAAACAAATCATTTGTGTACAAAATACGACCATGATCTGTCAGAAGGCAAAATGGAATTGTGTGGCACCAGGGTAGTCCCTGCGTCCACCCTTTCACCCTCCCTGAAAAATCCACCTGTTTTGTGTTAATTTAGGAGCCATTCTGATAGGTAACACTGAATCACTACAGTAAAATGAAACAATATTGTTCTCCAACTTTTAAGATTTTTGTGTATATTCTTCAATAAATGTGGTGGATCATAGAAGATAATGACATGATTATTGTTGTGACTTGCTAACAGATGCTCCTAGTTTTGACTGATTATTTCACCCTTGATAACATATTATAGCTTTGACAATAAGGCAACATATTCACTTACAATTTTAATACACTTCAAAAGAACATTTTTCAGCAAATCAGCATTTGGAGTACTGCTGGTTACAAAATAGCCAATTGGTTGCTTCCACTTACATGCTAAACCTTCCAACATAAACACAACGATTGGCAAAATATTTTAATTTTCCAGCATCTCCAAATCTCCCACCTCATCATGCTCAGGGTTAGATGACACATTTTCTTTTATTTCCAGTTCATCAAGAACAACACAGCATAATTTCAACTGGTCTGCCATTACATTAACTTTGAAAGTGTCCAACAAAGCTTTATGTTTGTGGATTGGAATGTTGAAGTTGAGATGACACAAAATCAAGAGCTGGACCAGACATATGTTTAGCAAGTTCGTTGACCAACTGAGCTACAGACATGTCATCCTTAGCTGTTACTTTGAGTTGAGTGGCCATGAGTACATTTCATTTCAGCCTGGTAATTGGTACTCGTAGTCTGGATGTAGAGTCTACATGCTTTGAGTTTCTTTTTCCTGGAGGTTAGATCAGTAGATGGTAACCACATTGGACAAACTGTAAATAAAAAGCATGTGATTTAATTATGATTAACCTCTAAGACTAAGTGACTGACACTTAGTATCAGTGTTAAATAACATGGATTATTTATTCAGTTGACCAAACTCGTGATAATCACAATCATAGCCATTTTTTCAGCATCAAAGGACTTCAATTATAATTCAGTAATTGTATTTCAATATTAATATGAAAGATTTCAGAATGTTACATAGAAATTCAATGATTATTGATTGGCAGTCAACAGCCTGACTCTGACTGCCCTGAGCAGGCGATAATATGGGTATTACGATTATTTCACTCGGCTACTCTTTCTCAATCACATTTGGCATGTTACCTACCTCTCTTTCCACCTTGTAAATTTGAAAAATAATAGTCCTGGAAATTTTCCTCAACTGTTGTGCGAATGATGGGCCGAACAATAATCGCTTGTCTTCAATTGTTTAAATCTATTCATTTTCGCGCTGTATGAATGATTCTGTCAAATTTACTGGTAATCTACCATGTCTACCGCAAGGCGGCAGCACTGCATATTTATTACACGCCAAACAGCCAGCTGTCCCATCTTCCCCTATATGATCTTTGTTATCATCAACTTCATCATAGCGTGTCATAATATGTATTATAATGAGAAGCAAGGTGGTAAATGAGATACAATTGGAATGAATACTAAATAGATACAGTAACTTTAAATGCTATAATATCATTTCTGTATATGTGGCCAACACGCCATACTAGAATGAGTTGTCATAACGTATGCAATGTGTTAGCCAGTGAATATAATATATAAATTAAAAGGTACAAAGTATAAGTTGGATACATTATGATCATGGTCTGCAGTATTTGTTTGTCTGTCTGTCTGTATGTCTGTCTGTCTGTCTCCTTGTGTATATGTGTGTCTGTCTGTCTATTTGTCTATCTCCCTGCGTGTCTATCCGTCTCACATACACACGCCAGCATGCAGCATTAGCAAGATACGTCTGTGCATGAAAAGTGGCCGCTCTTGATGCAGTTCCCTGGTTATATTCATGATTCTCTGTGCCAGTGCCTTATTCTATACTGCTAAATAACATACACAGATAAATGTTACTACATCGTTGTATTGCTCCTGCAACATATTCTAATAATATCACCTTTTATAAACCTATATCAGTATGTACACATATTGTCACATATACTGCCCTCTTGCGGCAATCCACGTCACTGTTTGTTTATATAAAGAATGTAGGTAATTAATGAGGGTAATATGTCTGTCTGTTTGTCGACACCTGAACTGTTCTTGGACCAAAATAAAGAGAAACTTGAGACGTTTATCTAGTCTAGTTTATAGCTCGAACAAAGGCTATGTTATGACAGTTACTAGGTGTGTGTGTGTGTGTGTGTGTGTGTGTGTGTGTGTGTGTGTGTGTGTGTGTGTGTGTGTGTGTGTGTGTGTGTGTGTGTGTGTGTGTGTGTGTGTGTGTGAAAAGGGGAAATCAGATAATGCTTAGATGTCTTCTGAAACAATATAAAATCCGTATTTTTCAAGTATATACTGTTTATAAATACTGGCAAAAGTAGAAAGTATTGGGGGTTACTCGATTTGTTGCTATAGAAACATGAAAGTGTCCCCAGTCATAATGTGACATATTGCGCCTTGTCTCACTTCAATGTGCATATTTATGAGAAAGAAACAATGATGTTTAAAATATTTATTACCTCGTGTAAATCTACATCAGTTAGTCTAAAAGGCTGGCCTTGAACAAACGTCTGGGTTGTTCTTTAATTAACCTATCTGAAATTTGTTTGGAATCGATGTGTTTACTGTAATGTGTTTTCATTAGTGTTAAGTCAGAAAAGTATAAAATGAAGTATAATTATGATGTGTCTGTTAATTAATAATACTATCAGACACATATTTCACAATACTCAATATGTGGTACATATAAATGACAAATTCACAGTACTATTACACAGTTATTATATCGCCGAATAGTATGTTGCATTTAAGGATGGGGGATTCCTTGGAAGGTTGGTCCGGACCCCCCCCCCCCATAGATCCGGCACTGTGAGTGTATGTATATATATGTATGTGTGTGTGTGTGCGTGTTGTGTGCGTGCGTTTATGTGTCTGTGGGTGTGCGTGTATGTGTGTGTACGGAGGTACGTATCTCTTATCTTAATCTTCACAAACTCAATGAAGTCAGCCTAGATTGGCGATGGGGGGGTAAGGGTCTGCCTGTCTCTTCGCCTGTTTTAATACTTGTTTGCCTGTTTTTGTCTGTCTCTTTGTATTCTGTCCACGATATGGCGTATTAGATCAATATTTATGTTTCTTAGTGTATAATTTTCTATATAAATATGTACAATAATTTATAGAAATATGTATAATTTTGTATAGAAATTTATAGTTTCTCAATAGAAGAGATTATATTGGAATATGGCGTCAATCCTGAACACTATGCTCCATAATTTGTTTTATATAAACGATATTTGATATATATATATATATATTAGTCCACTTCTATGACGTATGAACCGACCTATATAATGAAATATTCGTTAAGGATTAACCAGGTCTGAGATTTGAAGCCTGGCACTAGAAGACAAAATATACTTTTGGGCCATCGATCTCTCATAATGCATTTCTCTTAAATGTTATCACATTTGTTGCAATTTGTTTTTAATCTGTTGCAGCCTTTAGTTATAACATATTTATTTATTTATTTATTATTAGATAATAATATATTTCGAAATATAACAGTAGATATTCATATAATAAGATCTTTACATATTTTTAATTAACTATCTACTTTATAACAATAACACTGTATACCTGTTAACGGCGCATAACCTAGTCAGCGTCGTCTTTCAGAAGCGTTCTCGTCCACGTGACCTGTTTGGCACAGATAATCTTCTGAACTTACATCCCACTCAGTTCGTACAAAATAGTTCCTTTCACTACAGTCACGATATTAAATAAGTTGTCATGGGTCGCGTTACGTAAAAACTCCACATAGTTTCGCTTTTAATCTCCATTTTTCCTCACCGCTCTGTCGCTTGTCAACATCAAACGCCCTTTCGGTGATTGATGACGGTGTAAGTGTCGCCCTCTGGTGAATCATGCTAACGTCACATCTATATGGGACCATTTGAAACAACAATCAGATAGAAAAATGGTTTTTCTTTGGCGGATATTACTTATGCGCCGAGCTGATAAGGTTCCCTTTTACTTCGTGAGATAATATTCAATTTAAAACAGAAATGAAATCAATAAATCAAGGCACAGATCGATATACTTCTCGCCTTCTATTCATTCCGCTCTACAGATTACGATTTGAAGGTGTGTGACTGCAGCTATGTGGGAATAGTGGCTCCGCCTAGAGAATTGTTCTCGGTAAACGCCGTAATAGTCGCTAGATGACAGCACTGAAGTCGAGCTGGGTCGGCTCCGGGCACGGGCGAGTCACGCCATTAGCTCATTACTCAAATTATTCGTTATTTGCGTCGAATAAAAAGTCAATTCTGTCCACAATAACCCCTTTCGTGCCCTTCTAGCCAGTCAATTTTAATTATCCACAAAGATATTAAGCTCGTTTATTAATCGTAAATTACAATTTTTCCCAAGCACTTAATCACCCCCCGTTACGACAGTGAAACCACTTAGCTGTCATCGAAACTTCTCCCCTAAAACATGGATCAGCTGGTCATTTGTGACTAAATTAATGGAGAGCGGATCAAAGAATGAGGGTAGGTGGAGTTCGGAATTAAAACCCACTTATGCCACTTAAGTTTGCCGATTCTACACCGATGCCGTATAATGTTATGTGGATATTTTCCTAAAACTGTGGAGCAAACCCCCTGGAAACACGGGGAGATCCGCTCCAATTTGATGGTCAGGGCCAGGTTAGTTGGCTCAGTCGATACAACTAACACACCAGTATTTGAACCATCCAAGTCTCGAATCCACTTACTCGCTGATGATCTTGTATTTTGTCATTGATTAAAGAAGTAAGGCATGTAGTATATTTTATTAGAGTGAGTGAGTGAGTGAGTGAGTGAGTGAGTGAGTGAGTGAGTGAGTGAGTGAGTGAGTGAGTGTCGACATATGGGCCCATTCGCCGCTGATAGCTGGGCCCATTCCCCACTGATAGCTGGGTCTATTCGCCACTCATACCTAGGTCAATTCGCCACACATTCAGTGTTGTGTAAATTTGCATTTAAAAAAATGTATTGGCATTTGACAAGTGGCTTTCTGAAAAAATATATCATGGGAATTATTGTTAATTCCTAACAGTAATATCAAACAAAGCTGTTTCCACCATTCTACATTCACTAAATACATATATATAATATATATATATATATATATATATATATATATATATATATATATATATATACTCACATTTACTATGACACCGTACAGAGATAAACTTTCCCTATCAGATTGCCAATATGTGCTATAAAACATTAACTTTATTAACTTCACTAATTAAATACCCCTACCTACATCCCTCCTCTACCTTACCACTTCAATGACGTCACCAAATTGTTTTAAAACTGAGCTTTTTACTCTCCTTTTGATTTATGTTTACTTCTTTAATAATATTGTTGACATTACTTACGAAGTTTTATTATTATTTATATAATATATATATATATATATATATATATATATATATATATATATATATATATATACAACAAAATACAATATATAGATACTATATAGGCTTCTATAACTATATGTTTAATGTTATAAGACACTGTATAAGCAAGAATACTATTAATATCTGTATAAGACCTTAAATAACCAAATACGATTTATGAATAACATATACACAATCATAAATACCCATTTATGGTAAAATGCCGTTGAAACCCTTTTTATATATATCAGTCGTGTATAACTATACATATTGATAGAGAGCTATATCTGTTTAACATAAGCATATAACAAGCTAGATAGCTAGATAGAGTTTTCTCTAGTCGGACAATGGACTATACATGTATATATAATGATGTTTAGGAATATAACTAACTGTATAAACAAGTATAAGTTATGTATAACACAGAAGTGACATGATGGTGAAGCAAAAAAAAAATAATATAACTGCATAACACCTGATATAAATATACAATAGGCTGTATAGTTATGTATAACTATGTATAGTAACAGAAATACTATTACTACTCTAATAATAATAATAATAGTTGTTGTTGTTGTTGTTTGTTGTTGTTGTTGTTGTTGTTGTTGTTGTGTTGATGATGACAAAAATAGCCGTTGTTGCTATAACAACAGTCCACATACTAGTAGTATTAGTATCAGTACTACAAACAATACTACTGTCATGTCCCAGCCAATCAGAATACATCAATTGAGGTAGGTCAGTAATATGTGTGTGTGCGTACGTGTGCGTGTGTGTGTGTGTGTGTGTGTGTGTGTGTGTGTGTGTGTGTGTGTGTGTGTGTGTGTGTGTGTGATCATTGTAGGATAATTATTTACAGCTAGATATGATCTATTCTAAGAGCTTTATATCCAGGTCATCAATGTAAATCTTTGACATTCCGATATAATAACGATTTCATAATATCACATAATGTCAACTATTGTACGGTCGAGGTTTTTGTATTTCTCTCAAAGGTAAGGATATTGATTGAGGGATACGGAGTTCGCCAGTTATAGACAGAAAAACAGTCAGACAGACAGACAGATTTATCATTATAAAGAGAGGATGATACAATAATTTTGTGCAAAATATTAGTCATATTTTCACATATTGATATCGAAGATGACATTTTAAACATGATATGAGAAATATTCAGTAGAGGATAATCCTACTTGTCCCATTCCTTCTCTTATCCCTACTCCCCCCCCCCCCAATTCCTTTTATATTTCGTCAGAATATCTTAATATCGTAATCATTCTGATACTGACTAGGTCATTATCGACCATGGGTTCGGAACCGATCGATACCGGAACCAAACGGAGTCCTGGATCGCACGAGGATCACGTATTGTACCGGAACGCCCCAAATCCGGACAAACGGCGATCACTAGGTGGCGCGCCATTCAGTTTACAATGGCCCTCCTCCCGTTACCGTAAGTCGGCTCTTTAGCGCTCAAAGGGGTCACGTGATCGCCGTCACGTGACGTCTCATTCGGGTTAGATTTAATCAGCGCTCAATCGGCTCGATCATCGATTATCGCCCGCTTAGTGATGACGTAGTACTACCGGATCCGGCCAATCGTATCGCCAAACGAGTGTTATCTGTCACGTGTTGTCGTGTCTCGATCTGCCGGTCCGATGGCGCCGCCAATCGGCCGATCTGGCCGCCTTCTTCGATGGCAGATCGATCGTCCGCCAGGGGTCGCATCTTTCCTTGCCCAGCCGATCGGTGAGCGATAATAGGGTGCGGCGTTTGTAATGGCGCGCTGGCAGGCATTGTCGGCGTCGCTAATCTCGCCACGGTGTATTAGCGAACTTCCGGTTATGATAGTCACGTGTTCCGGTCGCCGTAGATCGCCTTAGATCGGTGAACAATGGCCAGCCGCTTCTGACGACAATGACGTCGAGAACCAGACTACGGCAATAGTAAGACAACCCCCGGAACATCCCCCCCCCCCGGTCCCACCTGGTCACATGATAATATCGGCCATAATGAAAACTGGCGGCCATGTTGTGTGTTAGCAGACGATAAGAGGCTCTAACCGCGTTCTAAGACGAGAGATAATTGTTGATTTAAGAAAATTGACTAAAAATGAGCCGAGTGACGGGAGAGTGACCCCGGGTCATAGAAATCGTTAATTATATGGGCGGCGATATGTGATATTTAATGTGTGAAGATATGTCTAAATAGAGGTGTTATGGTGTTATGATGTTATGGTTTTAGAAGGCGTATGGTTTTGTGTTTTGGTGTGATGATGTTATGTTAGCTTGATCTGGCATTATGGTGTTATGTTGTTCT
>JAODUP010001610.1:30000-39027 GCA_025642065.1 Paralvinella palmiformis
CGTATGGTGCATGGTGGCGAAATGACAAGGTACGGTTTGTTCGGGCCGACAGCTAACGTAATTAGGCTGGCAAAGTGTTAGTCTGTTTCGGGGGTCGAAACAACTGGGAACAAAAAACAACGAACGACAATACCCCCACTACTTGGTTGACTTGTGACCAACTGATGTCTATATGAGCAAGGCATTTGACACCGAACGACTATCGGTGTATAACTTCAATCATAGAAACGTCGTCAAACCGCCAGTTTGTAGAATGCGATCGTGATTCATGAAGTGACAGAGCCAGCGACAGCACCATAAGTCATCGGACAATTTGAAACCCTTCCACCTGGAAAAACATCTCTCTTTCTCTCGCTCGCTCGCTCGCTTGCTCGCTGGCTGGCTCACTCACTCGCTCGCTCATATGACAAAGGACACAATTACCAGAGATCCGTTAGTTGATGTAAATGCTAAGTCATGGTCATTAATTGCTAATTGACCGCGCATTTTTTTCCCCGTAGAATCCCCGAGCGCCATACTTTGGTTGTCGTAGTTCGGCCCCTGGGTACCATCGAGAGGTGGGTTTGAGTTATGGGATTAATTCTCCTCTAATCCCATCCATAAGCAGTTCGTCTAAATGTCCATCGGAACGTTTGCCTTACATCATCGAACACGTAACATCTCTACACCTACACGTCCACCTGTAACAGACAGAAGACAGCAACATCCTCGGGCGATTTTCACCTGTTCTCAAGAGTGGATGATTAGTTTACCCGACAGTCACACCTTTGTTGCTCAAATTGCTGGCGAGAATCGTGCGAAACGCCAAGAAAACCCGGCTACAAACAACTCAATCTTTGTACGGTTTTCTCTCGCCTTCTGCCGTCGACTCATTTGTCTTCTAACACTTGGCCCGCCGCTCCAGGGCATCTAGACCCCTCCCACCCTCTCATTTCAGTCGACGCGCCGCCATTTTAGCCGGTTATTTAACGCCACTTCGCAGAACAACGGATCGCAAGAAACTCGTACCCAAAAACGCTCGTCCTAAACGTCGCTCTCTGACTGGCACGGGTTGCGGTGGTAATTTGGAGCTCCCATCCGTTTAACGATGGTCTCGCGGCCGGTTTTTGCGGAAAGTCGGCAATTTTATGGCTTTCTGGCTTTTTGTGCCGTTTGATTAATCGACTCCGCTCAGTATCGGTTGAGTCGATGTGCGGTTATGAGCCAACTCGAGCGAAAGCCGAACAGCCCCGTAACACATTCAAACATCAAAATGGTTGGAAAATTTACGGCGATGAAAAAATTTCAATTTTGCAAATAATAATCTTCTTAATTGTTCTGGTCGCTATATAGAACATCCTCGCTGTGATTTGTAAATTAAATATTGGTAAATACTATTGATCTTACGAAGACATTTGACGAATTTATTTAGATTTGATATGATCAAATTTCTTTTCAAGATGTATTCAGTATCAAAAAGAAATTATTTGTTGGGGAGTTGATGATGATGATGATTATCATGATAGTAATTATGATGATGATGATGATGATGAAAATGATGATATATTGCTTTAGTCTACATGTTTGTACATATACAGTGAGTCTATGGTTTAAGTCTTCCTCTGATTACATTTGGCACATAAGATCACAGGTGAATATGAAGTGTGACTGAGGATGAAACATCTCATAAACGCGTCTAACATCCGGAATCTAACTCAGTAAGCGTAGATCTTCAGCCAGAAGTGACGTGAATATGACGTCACCAGAACGTCATGTATATTGGTGTACTTATCTGTGTATACATACATATAAAGGTGCATTTGAATGTGCGTGCATTCCTATGTATAGCTGTACCTAATTGTGTTTCACTCCATCTAGTTATGTCTAGTTATTTTTAGGAATATCTAGTTGTACAGAGGTGTGTTTAATTGTATATGTGTGTGCCTAGTTGTATATATGTGTGTTTAATTGTATATGTGTGTGCCTAGTTGTATATATGTGTGTCTAATTGTACTTAGGTGTGTCTAATTGTATCTAGGTATGTCTAATTATTTCTAGGTGTGTCTAGTTGTACCTAGGTGTGTCTTATTGTATCTAGGTGTGTCTAGTTGTATCTATGTGTGTCTAGTTGTATCTAGGGGTGTCTAGTTGTACCTAGGTGTGTCTAGTTGTATCTAGGTGTGTCTAGTTATACCTAGGTGTGTCGGGTTATACCTAGGTGTGTCTGGTTGTACCTAGGTTTGTCTAACTGTATCTAGGTGTGTCTAGTTGCACCTTGATGTGTCTAGTTGAATCTATGTGTGTAAAGATGTGTGTAGATGTGTCTAGCTGTACGTCAGCTGTACGATATGTCTAGCTGTAGGTGTTGTTCTGTCTATATGTATGTACCATGTCTATTAGGTACACTATCTCTGACACGAGATGTCCATTATCTAAACACTTTTATTATCATCACAATAACTCTGTCACGTGACACCAATCACTATCTTCAGAATGTCATCTTAACAATGATATAATGTCAAAATATTGACATCTTCTTGACGTCAGGCTATCAATATCTCATATTGAAATATACTAGTACTGTAACTATGACAACAACAACAACAGCAACAACAACAACAACAACAAAATCAGAAACGTCAATAACAATAATAACAACATCAACAACATTAGAAACGTCAACAACAACATCAATAACAACATCAACAACATCAGAAACGTCAACAACAACACCAATAACAACATCAACAACATCAGAAACGTCAACAACAACAACATCAATAACAATATTAACAACATCAGAAACATCAACAACAACATCAGTAACAACAACAACAACATCAGAAACGTCAAAAACAACAACATCAATAACAACAACATCAGAAACGTCAACCACATCAATAACAACATCAACAACATCAGAAACGTTAACAACAACAACAAAAATATCAGCACCGTCAACAACAACAACATCAATAACAACATCAGAAACGTCAACAACAACAACATCAATGACAATATAAACAACATCAGAAACGTCAACAACAATAACAACAACAACAACATCAGAAACGTCAACAACAACAACATCAATAACAACATCAACATCATCAGAAACGTCAACAACATCAATAACAACAACAACATCAGAAACGACAACAACATCAATAACAACATCAACAACATCAGAAACGTCACCAACATCAACAACATCAGAAATGTCAACAACAACAACATCAATAACAACATCAACAACATATGAAACGTCAACAACAATAACAAAATCAACAACATCAGAAACGTCAACAACATCAATAACAACATCAACAACATCAGAAACGTCAACAACAACAACATCAATAACAATATTAACAACATCAGAAACATCAACAACAACATCAGTAACAACAACAACAACATCAGAAACGTCAAAAACAACAACATCAATAACAACAACATCAGAAACGTCAACCACATCAATAACAACATCAACAACATCAGAAACGTTAACAACAACAACAAAAATATCAGCACCGTCAACAACAACAACATCAATAACAACATCAGAAACGTCAACAACAACAACATCAATGACAATATAAACAACATCAGAAACGTCAACAACAATAACAACAACAACAACATCAGAAACGTCAACAACAACAACAACATCAATAACAACATCAACAACATCAGAAACGTCACCAACATCAACAACATCAGAAATGTCAACAACAACAACATCAATAACAACATCAACAACATATGAAACGTCAACAACAATAACAAAATCAACAACATCAGAAACGTCAACAACATCAATAACAACATCAACAACATCAGAAACGTCAACAATAACAACCAAAATATCAGCTCCGTCAACAACAACATCAATAACAATATCAACAAGATCAGAAACGTCAACAGTAACGTCAACAAAATCAACAACAACATAAAAAAGTTGTTATTATTATTAGTGACATCTTCAATTTTCCTATCTCTTCGTTCACCTAAATATACTCTCCACGAGAACATACTATCCACCTCAATATGCTATCCACCTCAACATACTATCCACCTCAATATGCTATCCACCTCAACATACATTGTCACTCAATGCCAACAATACTATGAGTAGATGAGTATTGGGACCTAGATTCATGTTTTTCTTGGGGGGTGGGAGTTTAAACATTTCTATAAGTTTGTGTTTATAAAGATCATTTTAAGTTAACTGCCAATGAGCTGGTTATTTATGTGGCAGAATGTGCGCGCATGCGTACAAGACCTCGTACAAGAAATAAAATATCCGGGTACTGTATTGCCATTAGTGTTTAATAATATGACAAATATAATAAACTGAATCTAGAGAAATTAAAAAAATATTAATAATAATAATTATCGAAATAATTACTTTAATGTTTACTATTTCATTTAACTTGGTTGTCTTAATGATATCTTTATTATATTATATTTCAATTCAATTATTTGTAAAATACATTTTCTGATTTATCCGTCAGAGTTCGAGATTCACTTCCTATCCAGAAAACGATTTGTTGACCCGCTATCACACGAAGATCCAGAGATCGTAAAGAGACGACAACAGCCTGGTACACTCATCAACCAGAGAACATGATATATAGTGTTATCTACGTTTTATTGTTAGTGCTAAATTGATGAACGAAGTTATCTTCTTTTCTCACTTTCTCGTTCTCATCGTCGACACTTTTTCTAAATTAGCAACCAGTTTCTAATTGTATGGTGTTTGATGGTGAGCTATGGGCGATAATAGGGGCGCAACGACGACAAGACGATCTGGCTCGGCCCCAAGATGGTCGTATGTCATCTGCCCCGATGACAGTAATATATACTCTCCGTTATGAGATTAATTTGAGGCAATAATGGGCAAAAGATTGCTCCGACGAGACTTCGGTGCTTTATTTTGTCTACAGCTCGCCAAATCTGTTAGTGTCATGAATGATGTAAGATTGTTGTCGTGTTTAGAATTGAGCTGTCTCGTTGTCAGAAAATTATATTCACATCAACAATTTGTTAATTGATGACCTGGGTTTGAGATCTCTCTCTCTCTCTCTCTCTCTCTCTATATATATATATATATATATATATATATATATATATATATATATATATATATAGATAGATATATGTGCGTGCGTGCGTGCGTGCGTGCGTGCGTGCGTGCGTGTCTGTGTGAAAGATTGGACAATCACTTTCAATCATCCGTCCCAATGCCTTTTCGCCCATTGCTAAGTCACGCTTTACGCGACCCCCCCCCCCCCCAACGTCCCGTACAACGAATGATAAGATATACCCGATTAAACCCAGATATAGTTACCCCATCATTTAGCGCCTATGACACGGTCTCTCTAAGTCGGGTCTGTCTGTCTTGTGTTTACTTATCTGGCAATTCATCAACGACTTAAATATGACTCTGTCAGTGATGACATAAGAGATAAAGCCCAGGACAAGGCCCGATAGAGAAGTTATCTCAAATATAGAACATTATATATTTAAGGTGGTCGTGTTAACTTGAGACAAAACTTCGCATATTCGATGAATTGTTAATAAACCCACAACTTGGTTATTATATGAAGGTTGATCCAACAAACTAAGGAGCTGTCACTCAGCGCGTTGTTTGGCTGTCTTCGGCAAATTGTTAACGCAACAGTTCAATTCAATGGGCTCGCGGGTCTTGTTTGTTTGTTTGTTTGTTTGTTGTTTGTTTGGGTTTTTTGAGGGGTGATTGTTGTTTTTTGGGGTGATTGTTGTTTTTTGGGGGTTGTTTTTTAAAATGTGTTTTTTTTTAAATATTTGACGGCGTTCCTATTTGTCGTCGTTGTTGTTGTTGTTGTTGTTCGTGTTGTTGTTGTTGGTGGTGGTGGTGGTGTTATAATCGGCAACATCAACAGCATCATAATTATTTATTTATTTATTCTTTACGGATCATATTTCTTTTTAAAGTATGATGGATTAAGGAAAAAGTTATCTTTTATTTATTATTTAATAATTGATGTGTTGAGATCAACAGTTTTGAGACCAAGACCGAAGGTAAATGTGTTCCTGTTTGTTTGTTTGTTTGTTTGTTTGTTTGTTTGTGAGTGAGTGAGTGAGTGATTTGGGTGGTGAGTGAGTGAGTGAGTGAGTGAGTGAGTGAGTGAGTGAGTGAGTGAGTGAGTGAGTGAGTGAGTGAGTGAGTGAGTGGTGAGTGAGTGAGTGAGTGAGTGAGTGAGTGAGTGAGTGAGTGAGTGAGTGAGTGAGTGAGTGAGTGAGTGAGTGAGTGAGTGAGTGAGTGAGTGAGTGAGTGAGTGAGTGAGTGAGTGAGTGAGTGAGTGGTGAGTGGTGGTGAGTGAGTGGTGGTGAGTGGTGAGTGAGTGGTGAGTGAGTGAGTGAGTGAGTGAGTGAGTGAGTGAGTGAGTGAGTGAGTGAGTGAGTGAGTGAGTGAGTGAGTGAGTGAGTGAGTGAGTGAGTGAGTGAGTGAGTGAGTGAGTGAGTGAGTGAGTGAGTGAGTGAGTGAGTGAGTGAGTGAGTGAGTGAGTGAGTGAGTGAGTGAGTGAGTGAGTGAGTGAGTGAGTGAGTGAGTGAGTGAGTGAGTGAGTGAGTGAGTGAGTGAGTGAGTGAGTGAGTGAGTGAGTGAGTGAGTGAGTGAGTGAGTGAGTGAGTGAGTGAGTGTACGTGGGTGCGTGCGTGCAAGTGTGTAAATGTGCAGGAGGCGGACTTGTATTTTTATGTAGGTTCAACTCGTACAACATCCATTAGATGATACATGTCTGAGACTATCACGATCCCGACCTTAATTAATATAATTATATTTATATGTGGGGGTTTTAGTGATGTCCTTGCATGCAAGCATATATATATATATATATATATATATATATATATGCACACGTGCAACCTCACACAAGCGTGTACATCAGAGCCCAGAGACATGCTTGTGATGCCACAATAAATAAGTCAACAATACGGCTATTTCCGCTATTAATTATCAGATTTATAATATTTAGTGATGTTTTAAATGGCGGATATGTAAAAACGGAGATTTTAAAACGATCGTTTACCTTAGTAAAACTGTAGATATTCAGATCTAGAGTAAAACATTCCTTGTGAATATTCGATTTTGTTCGTTTTCACATGGTATGTGTCTGGTCGGGCGGAGTTGTGTACTGATGTCATCGGTATGTGTGTGTTTGTGCCTTATCGGTATATATTCCTCGGTTATGGGTGTAAAATGATCACTTTCTGCTTGCTTGTATATTTGGTCGTATAATTAATTAACAATATTAATTAAATGGTGATCAACTCATAATATTCTGAATTAACCCAAACTTACTACAATCATTTTCCTTAAAACCGCGCGTCAGTAATCAGGTCGCAACGCAATCCGGACGATATTTCAAGGGAATGAACCGGACACATGCTCGAATGTAGAGATAATCGGGTTATTCCTGATTCCGTTTCCACACGGGCCTCTTGGGAACGAAATCCACATAAAAAAATTATATTTAAATTCCTAGATCCGGCCGCGGATAACTTCATTGTGTCTTTATTCGCGACAACTATACTATAAACATTTAAATGTCACAAATTAACGGTCTGTGTTGACACATTTTGTGTCCAACAAAACAATGTGTTCGAACAATCAATTAACACTTATGCCACCACAATGGGGGACAGCGTTAATTGTGTTTTATGTTGTAATTGGATCGAGATCTACGTCATGACAGTGAAAAAAACAACCGTATTAAAACTCTTAATCTTTGTTTACTGAAACAATTAATATTCTTTGTTCGGTCTAGTTGATATATTACCTGTGATGATGACACCCGGGTCCTTATTAGTTCCTTTAACATATGTGTAAAATGATTGACATGTGGAGCAATTATCACATAAGAAACGTATTGTGAATTATTATGACTTCAATTAAATCTAAAATCTACTATAAAGACGGAATTAAATAACAAGCTTTAAAAAAAAGGGACTGGTGAGATATTACACATGTCTCAGCAAGAAAAGTCGCCACTCTGGATTCAGTCCCCTGAAGAAACGTCCAGAGTTTGAATTCAAGATTCGAGATTATCTGTGCCTGTGTCTTATCATACACAGCTAAAACACACATTGCCCGTGCCAGAGATTGAGGTTCGTGTTTTCTTTTTACCAATTTTGTAATATTTGATATAAAGGGTTAGTGACGAGTAGGTCATAGCATTTATTGGATTTGTATGCTTATGAGGTATTTGACCCTCCAGCAAATATCACAAGGCATATTATGCTGCGGTTGAGATGTTCCTTTTCTGTGCGTGGAGACTGTATGTTTCCAGGTCCATGCGTTCTAAGAAAAGTTGATCTAGAGCTGTATATTCCGTGCACTATTTGCGTCTTTGGAGGCACGCCTTTTAAGTGTTTGGCCTGGTTATCCAGCATTTAAATGACTGTAGCAGACACAGTACGCTCTTAAAGCATGTACTCCTGACTCAGGAATAGAAACACTGCATCGCATCTCGAGCGGTGGCATTGGACACAGCTCGCGTGGTTGGTGGGTTTTATATAACAACTTATAAAATTCACCTTGGTTGTTTGTGGGAATAGAATTATCTTTCCTAGGTCCAGTTATGTCCAGTTTGTACTATGACATTCAAGATTAGCTCTAATCTGTTTGTCATAAATAACATTTAAGAACTACAATAGTTAGAATAGCATAAATTAGGTCAGGTTTGAAAATGATAGCATAGTTCAAACAGTACGGAAGCTATGACGCGCTATTACGGTCTGCTTCAGCGCAGATGTCAGTCTTTTAATAGTAATTAAGATAAACAGTTTTAATAGTAGTCGCTTCATGACGCCTGCCCGTTGTAAAAACTGATCTTTGAAGACAGTGACAATTGGGTTATATGGTTTATATAGTATTGCTTTGAAGAAAGATACAGCAATTAAAAAATAGCTATAAATAGAGCTGCTTAGATAATTAATCTAAACATTCTCACTACTGCCGTGGTCTGACTTGGGTGTTCTACTCCCAAACTCCACGGCTGT
>JAODUP010001612.1:0-25000 GCA_025642065.1 Paralvinella palmiformis
GTTTGTTTTTGTTTTAATACATTCGCTTATGCAAATCATTTGCTGGAAAGCATACCACACGGAATTAGCCCAATTTCAGCGCATCATTCGTATATTTACTGCATACAAATAAAGAAATATATGGGCAGATATTTTCAACGTTATGGTTAGTCGATCAACGCATTTAAGACCCGTGTGGCAAACAAAAATTGTAATTTTAGTTAATTGGTGCATAATGTGTTTAAACCAACACGATTACAATTATCACGAATTTATAACAAACTGTCGGTTTCATAATAACAAGCTCTCGCTCTCATATTATTAAGCAAGTGGTATAGGGTTTATTCTTAAGAATATAAACTATGAAACAAAAAAGTCTTTAGTCTATGTCCTTAAAATTCTTCTCGGGTGGAGTATGGAACTATCCTTCCCTAACTATGACAAACAGCCTAAAACGAGTACAAGGCAGTGCTGAACGACTGATAACATACATTCCTAAGGTGTATTAGCTGCACTAGTTTCCTGTAAGTTTCAAAATTAGTTGCTCTTTGGAACTTTACACTTAAAACAGAAATAAACTGATTCTGGCTCACATAATACAGTGATATATAAGTGAGACTGCTAAGATTTGATACTGGTACGTCTTTGATGTTGCTAAACAATCACCCAGCAAAATATGGAGTGATATATTTCCTTGCATCAATCAGCAGGTTAATTCATTTATTTAAATTAAACTAAGTGTAATATTTATCAATTACGGTCTCTTTGTATTTATTTATGACATCTGTTGTGCTTTGTGAAGTGAGTATATTATTTTAAGAGATATAAATTAGAAAGAGCAATATAATCATATTAAAGAGTTCAATACTTTTATTATAGTTTTTCGTGATATTACACAGGACAGTTAACATAAACAAGAAATTGGATGAAGAACCATGGCCAACTCGGAAGGTGATTCGGCATCACTGTTTCCAGGAGCAATGCTGATTGTGACACCGCCATCCATCAGTTTCTGGACGGCATTTCCATTGGAAAACTGGTTCACGAACTGTCAAGTGACAAGTTCTCTACGCCTCTGGCATCTGGTCTTGAATTGTGATCATTCAGCACCAATTCTAAGCCTTCGGCGATGTCAGCATGTCAATGGCGTTAAGTACTTTCACAGCAACAATATTCAACTGTTTCGCCACGCCATAAGAGTTCGAGTCAGCAGTACCAGCACAGTGAGTACCGTGACCATTATCATCTGTGCCAGCTCTTAGATCACCTACATTCATAGTCCAAATGGCACGACCACCGAAATCACCGTGATCTGTATCAATACCCGAATCGAATACAATGGCATACGTATTTTCACCATCATCTTCGCCATAGATCTAAGTAGAGTATAGATTCGAAGTATTGTCGTACAGCAATAGTTCTCTCCTATCAATACAGTCAAGACCCCACCCCATGTACCAGGACTGGGATGTTCAGCACATTGCTAGGGTATGGAAGACCATCGGACCATATCACCCTCTTCACCTTTCACCAACAACAGTTTCAAGTTGCTGATATGTTAAGATTTGATGACGTCCAGCTTGTAATTGGTCTTAATTCTGCGAATGAACACATCCTCGTTGACGTTGTCTGTCAGGCTAAGAAGGTATTCACCCTCTACAAACTCTTGAATACCAAGAGCGACACCCACAGCGAGTAGTATGATAGCAGCCGCCTTCAGGTTTGTTGTTCTCCTGTTATCTAACTGAACTCTGTCTTCAGACATAGTCTATATATTGTCTGCATTGATAAGAAAGCTAATTAATATTTAGCATTAGATACATTCTATGAATAACACTACCTTAAAAACATCCTATGTCTAATCTTTGTGATACTTCACACCTGTGGTATCCTCATTCTAATTCTTTTCCAAAGTAAGTGGCAGCTTGAATAATATACATTAAACAACTTCATAGAGTGTTCAATGGTTGTTTTAGCAAGATTAATTTTAAAAACACTTCTCATTATTATTATATAACGTGTGAAATAAAGAGTGAATTGGAAATTATAACTAAAGAAGTGAATATCTTTTATTTTAAAATACATTATTTTAAGAGTTGACCTTTCTTCGTTTCTTACATTAAAGTTGATGTTTTTGTCTGAAAATAAACGATTGAAAAGACTGTTTGAATTAATTTTTATTACCTCTGTAAATTTGAGGTAATGATGTGCATGTACATCCCTTTAGGGTGGTCAAAAGCATAACATATTGTATTTGAATAAATACACTTCAGTTCTTTAAATACAGTTAATACATCTTTACAATTGAAATGAAACCAAACTGAAAATATTAGAAGAATAATTTGAATTAAACTAGCAAATAAATTTAAAAAGGCGGTTTTCGATATTGTGTTACTTTAAACATATTCTTCTCAGGCAAAAGGACAGTTTGCTGAAGATTTCTTTATTTATACAGTAGAGTAGGGATTTTATGGAGTCTGATCGTAAATGCTGCCGAGAAACATGGCTGAAGGGTAACTCTGTAAGGAAATGCATTGATCAGATGAAACACAAAAATACGCAGTTGGCCAATCATAGATGTTCGCGAATTGCCCTACGTTTGAAACTGAGCTTTTCTACTTTTATTGTATATTTATATATGTGTGTGTGTGTGTGTGTGTGTGTGAGTGCATTCGCGTGTGTGTATGCATGTATGTTCGTGTGTGTGTGTTTTATAAAGATATTTAAGGCGCTGGTACAGGTGTTATACTTTCATTAAAACAACAATTATAATTCCAAATTGAATAAAAACAATTTTAATTGCATGTATAAGTAATTACCATTATAATTAGAGAAAAATTAAAGAAAAAAACTAATTTCTAAAATAATCCAGAAGAGGATAATCTAAATATAAACAAGAAACTATCATTGAAACAAAACCAGGCTTTGTGCTGAATCCTACGGCCAAGAATTCATCAATAAAGATTAAGCCTAAAATGGAAAAGTAAAATATTAGTACACAGTATGAATAGTATATGAATAATAAAAAACATAAATCAGAATAAGTTCAGATGGATACTAATAGCAGCGATACAACACGACTCAACCCAATAGCAACTACTGCTTTCGACCTATTCTGGTCTTCATCAGGTTGCCATACCATACGTTACCATATTGCTCAAGGTTAATATACACAATTTTTAATAGGAAGCCACGCAATTAATCCTTTAGTTCTTTTTAACAAAGGAGGTGTGTTATTTTAATATTTTTTTTTCTACTTGTGAACTTACGTAATCCGGTGTTTAAAAGAATATCCAAACGATAATTGAATAGAATTTATATGTTTGTACAGGTGTGAAAATGCTCAACTTAATAAGAAAATAAACCTAAATATACTTCAAAAGAATTAGTCGTAGCTTCCTATTTGACAATTGATATATAGATATCTGATTGCTTTACAAACAAAAGTAACGGTGGGTTGAGATTTTTGTGTTTCGGGCGATTGACGCTTTCCTGAAGTCGTGTTTGTGATTAACTTTTCCAGAGATCCAGGAGACATTCTATTTATTTTAAGGTATTTATTTCAACTTACTTGACACTAAATAACCCGAGAGGCTTTTATGTTTAGTGTAAGCAGTGATGATACTCTATTGGAAATGTTCTAAATAACTCTTCGGTTGAAGTATTTTAAAATGTTTATTTATTATTCTTGAAGCCACATTGCCTGTTCTAGAAAACGGCATTACTAAAGCTACAATGTTACTCTTTTCGGCCGATTCTAATATATCTTCCGACGTTTTTTGTTTAACCCTGTTGGTTCTAATGATCCCAAAATATCAATCCTAAAGGTTTCTCGTTTTAATCTATTAATTCGGTCCTGCCAATCAGAACCCGAGCTGTGTATTTGTTCAATAGGTATTAAAATATAATCACCGAGAGATGGACGGTTGTAATCAGGCAGAGAAGAATTATCTGCGAGCAGTTTTAAATGCGTATATAAAGAAGAAAGTCGATGTTTTCTTTCAATTGTAAATCGGTGGCCATTAGCTCTTATGCGAAGAGATGTACTAGTCTCACCAACATATTGTTTATTACAGAAGTAGCACTGATAAGCATAAATAACGTTTGAAGAAGAGCAATCTATATCTCCCATTATGCCAAATGGTTTTTGGGTGACAGTGCTCTTAATATTTGAGCAATCACTTATTAGATGACACGCCATGCAGCGCATAATATAGCATGGTTTTGAACCTCAACAGCATGTAGTTGGAATAACGGTCTTTGACCGACGTTGTTTTATTTGCAATTCCCTAACAGTTTTGCCTTTAATACCACAGATCCACCTTTTAGAGTAATTTCTTTTATACAAGGCTTGAAAAAGAAAACCACATGCTTTATCAAAGTCCTTCTCGTTAGAACATATTCTAAAAAATTGTATAATTTGCGATTTTAATAAACCGTTTAAGGTATGTTTGGGATGAAAAGAATGTTTGTGCAACATCTGATGAATATCGGTTGGTTTAAAAAATACCTTGGTCAATAAGGTATTATTGTTTTTATGGTTTTTGAATACAGTGATATCTAAATAATTGACCGAATCAATACAGATAGAAGATTTAAATTTAATGGGCGACTCATGTGTATTAAAAATATTTAGAAACTCAGAGAACGCATCCTTGCCATGTGGCCATATTATGAAAATACCATCCAAATACCGGAAGTAGGTATGAGGTTTTAATGGACATTTAGGTAAAGTCTCTTTCTCAAATTTTGCCAAGTAAATATCGGCGTAGTGTGGTGCCTAATCGCTACCAATAGAAGTGCCTACCTTTTGGATGAATCATTCACCATTAAACAAAAAGTCATTACTCTTCAAAGATAATTCTAAAAGTTCTATGATTGGATCATCATATATAGGATAACACCCCATTACATCCCTAACCGTTTGCATCACCATGGTGTGATCTATATTAGTATACATACTTTCAACATCTAATGTTATAAGCAGGCAATTATCAGTCAAAGTTAATGCTTTTATTTTTTCTACAAAATCGTATGTGGTTTTTTTATATAAGAAGGGTGATCCATAGCAACTCGTTTTAAATGGCTAGCTATGAAAGATGATAAATTGTTTGATTCACTATTACAGTCAGACACTATTGGCCTTCCTGGGGGCATAACGTTTGGTAAAAGGAATTGAAATTGTTTTTCAGAAATTACACCCGCAGATTTAAGTTTATTTAAAATACTAGTTATTTCAATCTCCGTTCCGGGGGTATATAAGCCGAACTTTTATCAGCTTTTTAATTACTATTTCTTATAGAACATTTAGTTCATCTATTTCCTTTGTAAAGTTATTTATGCATTCTATTAAATAGGGATCAGTTCCCTTGTCAGGTGGAACCCAGTTAAACTTAGATATAAAACTTCACTGTGGTTTATTAAAATTGTTACGTTCGTAGCGAAATAAATTTTTTCTTTTTTTTCCCCAAATCTCTAGTTGCTTCCAAAATGGGTGCTTTAGAAATTTTTGGGGTTTGAACGAATGTCAGTCCCTTACTTAGTAAGTTTGTTTCTAATGTCATCAAAACGTACTTGAAAATTCCAAAACCGTTATTAAGGTTATTTTAAAGGGCATTTAGGTAAGTCTTCCTTTTTCAAATTTTCCAAAAAATCTAACGTAGTGGGGGTGCCTTAATTTCCCAAAAATGTCTTTTTCCATAAATTCCCATTAAAAAAAACTTTTTTAAAATAATTCTTTAAATTTTTTGGGGTTTTCATATTCGGGATAAACCATTTTCCCCCGACCAAAAACAAAATAAACCCAAATCTGTTATAAAACAATTTTAACAAAGTTAATTTTTTTAAAAATCTATATGTTTATATATATATATAAAATATATATATAATCGTTTTAAAGGTAGCTATGAAAGATATAAATGGGTCTTTCATCAAAACAGGCCTTTCTGGGGCCATGTGGTAAAGCCGTAAGAAACGGAAACAGGACATTACCCACCTTTCTTGCAGAGGAGCATTTTAAGCTCAAGAACACCCAGTAAATTTGTTCCCTTACCATTAATACCAACTTATACGCTTTTTAAACTTTTTTAGAACGTTAGTTTTCTACTACTTTGGAGCAGAGACATTTGGATGCACAATTAACACCACCACCAGTAAAGTTTCAGACCTTTAATTAAAACTCTCTGTAGAAGAATTCTTATTCGTGGCCAAAACCAAGCAACAGCGACTTGTGTGAGAAAACACACCAATGGATGCTGGAGATGAGATCAGAAGGAGAGTGGGTTGGACTGGTCACTCACTCCGGAACCAGCATTATATTCCAGGCAGCCCTAATGGGGGGCCCAAAATAAAATTTTCTTGTAATTAAAAAAAAAAATTTTGTCCGTTATTCCACAGTTCGTCTATGGAAAAAAAAATAATATCTGAGATCTCCCCAATTGGCATGCAATACATCTACTTATAATGTATACTGGTTCATTGTAAACATAACCCATTTGATTAAATATCTCGTTGTTCAAATCCATATTTGTAACCATGTGTTTGAATGACCTGACGAAAATATTGAAAAAGGGCGTGATGCAACTTGCTTGACTATTCCACAAGGATGACTGTCTGCTGAAGTCAGGATGATGCTAATTCCTATATTGTATTCTATGTCAAATAGCATTCCTGTTATTCCACTTCGCTACTCGGAATCTGTAATACATGAGAACCCCCCCCCCCATGTCGTCACTACGATTTATTTACTTCGGTTCTTATCGATTTAGTAATTCTCTTATTAACATAATTAAACGAATTCGTGGAGAGTTTATCGGGGACAACATCCAGTTTCTGTTAACACTGTTCGTTTAGAATGAAGACAAAATATTGTGAGATTAACCATAAAGGATTGTTGGATCCATAATAATGTTAGCTGTCTACTTCAGTAGTCAGCATGACTAGTAATGGTGACTACTACATAGGATCTATTTAGGTGAATAAGTAACGCCTTTAACGTCAAGGATCTGGGTACTTAAAAAAAGAAACATTCCAAACTTAAGGTAACTATTTTGGTTTATTACATGTTTAATGATACCTAAGTAACAGTATTTGTATGATACGCAGCTTCTGACTAGAAAGTGAGTGTAGTAAATCAAGTTGTATATGTAAAACATTTCGTAATTATCGCCGCAACAAAATTTGTGCAACTAATCGTCCCTATAACTACGTTTCGTGTTCACCAAGTCTTCATATGTACTAACCCAGATCACAACAGGGTTAACATATCGACCATCAACCGGCTTAGTCATTGTTACACGATCGTAGACAAATGTTGGATTGGAAATTTCTAAAACATTCACGAATCATCCAAAATGGATGCAGAACCACAGGAATTTGACCATCAATGTTCAGCAGCAAGTTTGTTGTTGATAATTTTGCTTTGACAGCTCTTTATTTACGCTTCAATCTACTATTAAAGAGACCGAATGTAAACAAAGAGCTATCAAATGAAACGTACCAACAACAAACGAGCAGATAAACATTAATTATTGTGTTTCAATTTATGTAATTAACTATGCTATTCTTTCTCAGATTTGCATTCAACATTGATTCCAGTTGGTGTTGACCAGAAATATGTAGCAATATGGATATCAGTAACCAATGCTAATACGATAGCTTTGCTTGTTGTCAATGTTCCCTTCAAGTTCGGCATCTTAGCCAACTGTTTACAAAGATGACTCAAAATATGTTACTTCACGTCAGGCATTACTGGTTATTCATTGTCTTTTGAAAGAAAGCCAATCCTTCATAGTTGGAATAAAAGTTCCATCCCTAAAACGTACATCAGCATTCATTTTGCTTCTTTCTGATCCTGTTGCCTTTAATCAAGTAACATCATTTCAGCTGTATGCTGATAGTCAGGATATTTGTGAGTATGGTGACTTTATTCAAGTTTTCACTTATTCTATTCTTTCAATATTGCTCATCCTAACAACTGCATTCCCGGCATGGGCTAATCGCAATCGTAATCGGCAATTCTAATTTACTGTAATCGATTATATGATCTCAAGTAATTGCAATCGCCATTTCCAGATTCAATGTAATTGTCATCAGCGATTACTTTCACGGTCAGACAAGTTCGATTATTTACAATGTTATATCGTGCCAGAGATAGTTTTTTTTTATGAAAGGCAAAATATAACAATAGAACTGTTTTACCCTTTGTCGGACTGCTGTCATATTAATAAACATGATGATTTGTCAGTTTATTGGTTCTATGAACATGAAAGGAAAATGTGTTGAAGCACTGCTGCAGAAGTTGCCGCTATTATAAGTCATAGAAACAGGCAGTTCATATTAACTCGTATTGTTTTCACATGGTTAAGCCCAAACTAGTCACACAGCCACCGATCGTGCATGGCTTCTTTGTGATACCGTCGTTTTAGCTACAACTCCAAACGATCCTGATTGGCCAGCAGTCGGATGACAAGCAGCCAATCAAATTAACGTATGTGTCATTGAACGGAAAGAAGGCTAGATGTTAGCCCACTGTCGACATACGGGATGACAAACGTAGGCATTAGAAGGAGATCAAAGGTCGTAGTACGGAGTTGGGGGGTGATCGACTTATAGAAGGAAAATACACTTGGTACACAACTTGTTTGCCGCTATTATGTTTGGAATATTCTGACATACGACCACAGATAAATGTGAAGTCAGTTTGCATAGAACATCTGATAAATAGCATAACATTGCCCTTTAACATGTCGACACTGTTGCCTCTCAATTCTTGATCAAACAACTTCAAGATTCATTTCACCTGTTCTTGAGTGACTGATGGTAATTGAATATATACAAGCATATAAACATATTTATTTAATTTTTATGCAGAAAAGATACAATTTATGTTTTACTTTGGTTATGTAGTGGTAGTCAGATGGAAATACAGCTTATTAACAATTTATATATGCAATGTACATATATATATATATATATATATATATATATGTGTGTGTGTGTGTGTGTGTGTGTATGTACTTTTAGTTCAGGCAAAGTAATATTTTATTTTATTCTCACCTCATGTTAAGTATTTTGTAAATACGCATAGGACACGATATTAAATTTTACGACAAACACATGTACATTCAATGTACGTACATTCAAACACATGTACATTCAATAAACAGCATCCGCCAATTTACCTTGTTTTCTGAATTGATGTCCCTGTATGATGACTCATCTAGTATTGTCATGTGGAATGGATCTGCTACCACTGTCTGCCCAAAGTTTGCGTTTTGGTCATAAGCTTCTAACCTGGATTTTGTAATACAATAGTGAATGTTGAAAATACCTATTGAAAGGGTAATAACACCATTAATCAGTATTAGTATTATTAGAGCATAGCTATATTATTATCAACACGTGTATGCATAAATGTGGCTAAACCAGGGGCTATGACGTGGGTCTTTATGGAAGATTCATATATTATCGCTGACTGGAGTAACTATAACAGAGTATATTTGCTGTTTTCACTTACCATTCGACTAATTGGTGTTTCTTGCCTGACAACTTTGCATGTTTCTTTCCTAATTCGCCTTTTAACTCTGTTATGGTCATTTCTCCAAAGGTTTAAATGTAATTTTGCAAGCCATGGTCTATTAATGAACTATCCTGAATTCGATGTTTATCTATATCTTAAATTAGCCCCACTGTGATATTACTGTCAAGGCAACCAGCCACCACTGGTTCATATGTAACGAGACATTTGGTGGTTTAATTAGCGGTATTATACATGTAACTGAGTGAATATTGATGAATAATCTCATACATGTTTGTGTGATATACATTGTAGTCATGATTATAATCATGATTACGTTACCACAGAATTAAGGTAATCGTAATCGTCATCATAGTATTCTCAAGTAATCGTAATCGATTACCTTGGTTCTGTAATCGCCCCAACTCTGCATTGCATTCGGACTTTGACAGAACAGTTTCATTCGATCATCGTATGGTAAACGGGCAACTGG
This sequence comes from Paralvinella palmiformis, assembly GCA_025642065.1. Taxonomy (NCBI): domain Eukaryota; kingdom Metazoa; phylum Annelida; class Polychaeta; order Terebellida; family Alvinellidae; genus Paralvinella; species Paralvinella palmiformis. The sequence continues at coordinate 9,990 of JAODUP010001612.1, forward strand.
CCAGTGGTAAGGAAGTGGCAGGCATCACTGATTAAAATACATAGCACTTACCATAAGACACCACATACAAAGTACAGTAAGAATTCTAAATGTGAAAAAGGCGCCTCCGTGGTTTAGTTGGTAGCGCGTTGGACCACGGATCACTACAACCTGAGTTAGAATCTTGGCGTGGGCATATCTGAAGGTTGTTTCGTCTTTCACTTCGTCTCATTAGCTTTGGAGGTCGCTCGGCCCATTTAACCTACCTTGTGCACAAAAGTGGCCGCAAAACATCAATCATCATAATCATCATCTAAATGTGATCAAATTAGCGCTAAGAAGCATTCTAGTCAACAGCTGGTTAAGGGAAACGTTTTTGTAGCAATGTTTCCATTTCCTGAAATTCCTTTAAATGTAACTAAATATAATATATATCAACTGATGATAGTTTTACTTAGGTGCCAGATGCCAAATTGAAGAGAGCATTTATTTTGTCAGTGTGAGATGATATGGCATCATTTGTATGTTTGTGTCAAAAAGTTAAGGAAACGTACTTGTAATGAATTTTCACTTCACAATAGAGTTGTAATTTTAATTAGATAACCGTGATTACTTAACCAAAAGTGATATTAAACGTTTGTAATTTCTATTGTGAATAATATTGATAATTATTTTCTGATAATGTTAGCTACTCCATGATGTATGTTGTATTTTACAGGCTCTGTTATTTTAATCTTGATATAGAGACAATGTAACATTTCCAGGGCTTATATTTATTTAATTATATGTAACAAAGTCGATGTTTGCGTGAAATTTGAGAAGCTCGGATCTGAAAATTGTTTGATGAATGAATTATTATATGAAGGTGTGGCTAGTTGAATTATTTTATTTGTTGCATTTACATAGGTTAAGTAACCCATTTTATTTGCGTTCAATGTGTTCATATTATAATACACGTACAAATGGTAACTTTATTTTGACCGTAAGTTCGAATTTACATATAATAGAATATCTATATAATAAAATATCTATCTTTCATTTAAGGTTTTCTTCAACCACCCACACTAGAACATGACAGTATGACTACGACAACACCTTATACCAGGGTCGTCTCTGTGACTACCACTACCAGGTTGGGATGATCAATGCGACTATTGTCCGATTGTCTCTGTAACTACCATTACATGGTCCACATGACTACTATTTGCTAGTTTCAATGATTAGTTTTTAGTAACTACCAGCGATACATTGGACTGTGGTCTAATGGAACACGGATCGTGTAGCAGTAGTCACAGCGACAATACGGTGGTAGTCATAGAGACACCCATGAAATAGTTATATTAGCTACATTTTACATACTTTGAAATATCAATGACTACCTGGGTAGTCAGCGTAAAAGGTGAGTACCACGGGTTGTCATCTGAGGCACCGTGCAGTTACTATCGTAAGACCATCAGTGTGACTACTAGCTGTTTTCAGTGTGATGCTCATATCTCGTGTAGAAAAGGCCAAAACCATTATGATGCTTATCAGATAACTAATGTATTCACAACAAGGATGAGCATTAGACGGACTTCACTGATAAATAATCAATTACTTGAACCCACGACAGATTATATTAGTTACTATAGACTAGCTGAACAATAGCCCCCCCCCCTCTCTCTCTATCTTCCTGTCTCACTAACACCTTGTGATATAGAATTGGGACAGTGTCCATTCTAATAACGATTATTTTGGCTTGGCCGGTCTTACAGTAACTAAGCGATACCAGTGAATGACCTACATAACAAACATCAGTCGGTAAGTGAGGTGAGGAATACAGTTCACAAATGGTTCGGATATCTGATGGTTGTACATAAACAAGGTAAGTTGTATTAACTGTAGAATGGAAGAGTGAATTGCAACAGTTTATTGCGCGACTTATATTTTTATAGTGGCACTTAAGACATTTCTTGCACTTCATTTGTGTTGTGTGTGTTTGTGAGAGAGAAATCCAGCCCTACTAGGCCTGCACCCAAACACATATAAGCACCCCCCCACACACACACACACAGCCAACCAACCGCTTGTACAATAATAAGGACACTTGAGCACCATTACCTGTTGCAAATGATATTCAGTATGCATTTAATTTATCGTTTTATTATTTATACATTCACGACACAAATCTAAACATCTCAAATTATCATATCGGCAGTAAACTAAATGAACTTCGATGTTCAGATATCAAGTTGAAACTATATATATATATATATATATATATATATATATATATATATGGAGAGAGAGATTTCGTCAAGCAATTAAGCAAGAGAGAGAGTGTGTGTGTGTGTGTGTGTGTTATCAATGGTTCTATCATGTTGCAAACAAGCGAAAAGACACCGACCTGAATTGCAGTAATTACAGGTTAGATACACCGAGGACAGTTTATCTCTCTGTGTGTTTACATCTTAAGGCCTAATCAATTAATCTGGATTACTGACATCAAACAGCTAGCCATTAACCAGTTGACATATAATCTAACCTACAATATTTGGTATCAGTCGATTACACGCTGAAGATATACGTCTGAAATACATACTTCGATTACAGGCTGAAGTTGACTGAACAGTTGGTAAACGGGTGTTAGAATGGCTGAGACTGGCATGAAGAAATCTACCATTATAATGTGTTCGGTGGCCATTGGCAGCTTGTCTCTGGGAGCCATCGTCGGCTTGGTACTACATTATACGGTCAGAGACGAGCCTCTAGAGCCTGGCCCACGATACGATGTCGTCGGTAATTGCATACCGCAAGGCGACATCAGCAAGGCTAACTGTGACAATAGAGGGTCAGTATCACACACACACACACACACACACACTCTCTCTCTTCAACATCGGGGACATATTTCAGATTGAGCGTGTATTATAGTCAAGGCTTCACAGTCAACTCCAGAAGGTTCTGATTAAAAGAAATGAACAATAAATGAGGTGATAAAAATGATGTTCTAGCTTGCTACTTGCCTATACGTACACTAACCAGACAAGTGAAAGAAACGTTAGTCTGCTGCCTAATTTGCCGTGCACCTATAGTTTGTTGTGTTCCCGTGTCTTTCCGTATGCCTATATTTTGCTGTTAACCTATGGTTTGTTGTATCCCTATGGTTTACCGTATACCTATAATTTGTCATTCCCTTAGCTTGCGTATGTCTACAATTTTCCATGCACCCATAATATGCCATACGCCCATTCAGTTCTATGTAACTGCAGTTTGCTATGTACCTATATTTTGCGATGTACCTATAATTTCTTATGCAGTAATATTTAGCTCCTTAATTATAGTTTGACATTTGCCTATATTTTACAATTTCCCGAGCATCCCGTTTGCTGTACACCTAGAGTTTGCCATGTACGTATACCTTTCCATGTACGTATAGCTTGCCGCTTACATGTAGGTTGTATACATATAGCGTTTGTCATGTACACCTATATTTTGCTAATAACCTATAGTTTGCTGTATAGCTGTAGTTATGTACTTACCTATAGATTACCATTTACCTGTCGTTTGTTATGTACCCAGTGTTTGCTCTGAGCCTATATTTTGCCATGTACCTGTAGCTCCGATATACCTATAATTTGCTATGCACCTATAGTTTGCCATATGCCTATTTAGTTCCATGTAACTGTGGTTTGCTAGGTACCTATATTTGGCGATGCACCTATAGTTTCCTATGTAATCATAGTTACCTATGTAATTATAGTTTGTCATTTGCCTATATTTTGCCGTTTACCTAACATGTCGTTTGCTGTTTACATATAGCTTACTACCCATCTATACATGCAGTTTGTTATTTACTTATAGTTTGCCATGTACATTTAATTTGCCATATACAAACAGTTTGCCTCTTACCTATTGTATGCATGCGTTTATAATTTACCATGTACCTATAATTTGCTATATACATATATTATAGTATATGCCTTGTTTGTAATAATCAGACAATGTCTTTTGTTGTATAAGAAACACGGGTTTCGATGCAATTTTGTTTGACATAATTCAACTCCCTTAATTGCATTTGTCTCACCAACTTAGTTTAACGGATCAACATGCTCGGCTACCATCGAAAATGTGAATGATCGACAGCTTGTATGTAGATTGGAACCCATAGCCCTCGGGTTCCTTCCCGGAGTAAAACTATAACATTGAGCCATTCCAGTAGCAGGAATTAAGTAACATGACATAATACATAATTTATCTTATTTTATTCTATTCCATGCCGTTCTGTTCTATTATATTAAGGTCTAATAATACAAATCATATTGTAAACTAAATATTATATATATATATATATATATATATATATATATGTGTGTGTGTGTGTGTGTGTCTGTGTGTGTGTGTGTGTATGTGTGTGTATGTGTGTGTGTGTGTGTGTGTGCGTGCGTAGTGATTAGACTACTTTCTCACAAACCTCCGGGTGCCTCCTTCGTCTAATTGGTAGCGAGTTGGATCACAGATCACTTCACTACCAGTTGAGTCCGAATCTCGGCGTGGTGATCTTTGAAGGTTGTTTCATCTTTGACTTCGTTTCATTACCTTTGGAGGTCGCTCGGCCCACTTAGCCTACAACGTGCACAAAAGCGGCCGTACAACATCAATCGTCATCATCATCATCTTACAAACCTCCATGAGTGAGTTTGAATCAACTCGAGATATCCAAGTCCGTGGGTTATTCCTCAACCATCGACCGTGTTTCCTAGATCCCCTCAAAATGTCGAGACTGAACAAGCCATACCCTGATTTATATAACATTATATTACAGAAAGCGGAATCTCTATAGGCTAATTGGCAGTGGCGACTGGCGGGCCACAAACCAGTTGCATTTGGGTTCAAACCGCAGTCGGGCTATATATGAAAGGAATTTCACCATTCAGGTCACTTGATTACCACTGAAAGTTGTTTGGCCGTTTAGCCGATCACGCAGACAAAACTGTGCATAAAATAACAATATTTCACATTTTATTATATCTACGTGGGATTATTACTCAATGGATATGCTGTTGCATGAAAATAAGTATATGTTATTTGAAAATGAACTTAAATTATTGCATTATAATATTTTGTCACGTATGTCTTAAATAGAATGTCCGTAGACTAGATATGTACAGCTATGTGTACCAGAACGGTTCATTAACTCAACAGGAAAAACAAAGAGCCTCAATGTTTTAATACGAATATTAGTGCTAAACATAGCGTTCCCTCGGTAGATATTGTATAATCCCGACGTGTCATTCGCAGTATCGGAGATCTGCCTGAAATCCGCTGTTATTGACTATAGATCAAATAGATCAAGCGGATATGTGCTTTAATTTAGACTTCATCACACCTAACTGCATACACTTAGGGAGGCAAAATTAAGCGAGGATGAACGGAAACGTTTGATAATTAGCTGTTAGGTTTGAATAAATCATAATATTAGCTGAGGACTGAGCCGATATTTCGTTCTAGTCCAGTCCACGGAAAGTATGTTGAACCCCATCTTCTCATCATGTCCTTTGAAGGATTTCTGATTTCCGGTTCTATATCTAGTAAACATTGTCGTTCAGGTGTACATGGCGTGAACCGACAGATGGCGCTCCGTGGTGTACGTTTCCTCCAGGTTACGGCTACATCATGGATGGTCCAATAGAAGAAACGTCGCTTGGCTATCGTGTTAAATTGGCTAAATCACCGACAGGGGCGCCACTTTACAGCGACGATTTGATGAAGTTAACCTTTGAGGCAGAATTCCATTCTGACTATAGAATACGATTGAAGGTAGACTTTGTGAATTTAGGAGATTTAAGTAAAAAAAGTCAAAAGATAGTAATTTCTATTTCCAGTAAAGGTCGATTTATTAATGTTCTTGTTGATTACTCCAAGCCTTTAAATTACTTTCCAGTTTTCAGATCCGGAAAGATCCAGATATCAAATCCCGACGGAAGCCATAAACATCGAGTCTCCGGATCGGATTGCTGATAACGAGACCAGGCTATATGACGTCATATTTCAGAATGAACAGCAATTTGGCTTGATGGTTATAAGGAGGTCGTCCGGAGAAGCGGTGTAAGTGTTAACTGACACACACACACACACACACACACACACACACTCACACACACACACACACACACCCCACACACACACATGTATATATATATATATATATATATAAATACATACACATACATTCACGCACATATATATTTAAATACATGTACAACAACATGCGTACAGGACTAAAATCTCATCCATGTCTACCATATCTATCCAATGTGTGATGAAATGATACACGATTCTGTCCTACGTTTTATGCACTTACGCCAACCTTTAGCATGTAGCCGTGTCTTTATTATTACTTCCATACTTTTCCAACACGTTTTACACCAGATTTAATATAACCGTGAACGGCCTAGTTTTCTCTGACAAGTACATACAGATAACAAACAGATTGGCGTCATCCCATCTCTACGGTCTCGGCGAACATAACCATCAACAATATAAACACAGTATGAATTGGAAAAATTGGACTATATTTACAAGGGACGAAGCGCCCGTGGTACGTAAGACGATGTTTTATGTCAGATCTGGTTATTCTATTTTAGCTTATATTAAATAAAGTATAATATATTATTTTATTATTATTATTATTATTATTATTATTATTATTATTATTATTACTCTATATTATATTATATTGTACTGTACTGTACTGTACTGTACTGTACTGTACTATACTATAATATATTATATTATATTATATTATATTATATCTAGGATCACTGGAATCTCTATGGCGCTCAGCCATTTTATATGAATTTAGAAGAAGATGGAAATTCAAATGGAGTCTTATTACTGAACTCCAATGCAATGGGTATGTGACACATAAACACACGCACGCACACACGCACGCATGAAGTATATATATATATATATATATATATATATATATATGTTTGTATATATATATATATATATATATATATATATATATATTTTGTATATATATATATATATATATATATATATGTATGTGTGTGTGTGCGCGTGTGTGTATGTGTGTGTGTGTGTGTGTTTTAGCTGTGTAAAATAAGGCACAAGCACAGAGAATCTCGAATCGTGAATTCAAACTCTGGACGTTTCTTCAGGGGACTGAATCCAGAGGGGCGACTTTTCTTGCTGAGACATCTGTAATGTCTCACCTGTCTCACCAGAATCCACCAACATGTATATATTGCACATACCTGTGTATCTTCTAAGTTAATATCCACGCCTATTGACTTTTATAGAAAACCCCAAAACAACAAATCTGGTTATTCATCCTGAAAATAAAATGCTTAGGAACTACAGTCAAAATTATAGACATATTCGTGAATAACAAAGTTCGTGATGCTTAGATATAATTTGTCCAGATCGTGTTCTGTGATAACACACCGCATTTTTTTCTTCAAGTAAGCTGTAGGAAGGCAGCTTTTAGTATCTATAGAAGTCGTGCTATTTTATGTAAACTAAATCATTCCAATAATTTCTGTAAAACGTAAAAGGAAATGCTAAAAGGCGATGAATATCCGAGTGGAGCATGCTTCGGGTAAACGTCCTGTAAAATGTTCTGTAAATAAATTATCATCTTTACCTATTTCAGATATCGTATTGCAACCTGATCCCCACCCCGCCATAACGTACCACGTTATTGGCGGCATATTGGATTTTTACGTGTTTCTCGGCCCGACCCCCGAAAACATTGTCCAACAATACACAGAGGCCGTTGGCAGGCCGTTTATGCCGCCCTACTGGGCGCTGGGCTTCCAGCTTAGCAGGTCAGCAGTTTGTACGTGATCTAGAAGTAGTAGGTATTGTTAAATAGGTGATAGCAGAATTAGTTTGACTTTCGTCGGAGCTGATGCTGCTCAGGTTGGCAGCTGACCGGAGACGAATGGGAACGAATTAAGCAGTTTTTCGTTCGTCTCACGGATAGCATACGTTCGTTTTCCGCGCCATTCTCTCGTCAGATGTACTGACGATTGTCGTAATGTTCCACAGGTGGGGTTATGCTAATCTGACGCAGATGGAAACGGTCGTAAATCGGAACCGAGATGCAGGTATTCCGCAGGTAAAGCTCGCAATTGTCGAATATGTCGTCCACTGTTTGAGTCCATCCGTCGTGTTTCTAAGACTTACCTGTGACTATCTAACTTGTGAAACTGAGATACGACTTCACTTTATGGGAGTGGATTTAGAATGTTATGTCATTCGTTGTTAGTATGTGATTGTATTACCTGTAGAATAATTAGTATTTCATATCTAGGACGTTCAATATGGCGACATAGATTACATGCAGTCTAAGTTGGACTTCACTTACGACAAGCAGAAATTTGCAGGACTGCCGAAGTTTGTAGACGAACTGCACGATAATGGCCAAAGATTTATTATAATTTTGGTAGGTTGTTAAATAGTGGCGGACGTTTTAGCGGTTGTATGAATTTTAGAATAGTGTACGGTATGTGGTCTCTCTCTCTCTCTCTCTGCTGCGTGCTTGTGTGTGTGTGTGTGTGTGTGTGTGCATGGATGTGTGCATGACTGCCTATTTTCCTTACATGAACACACAAAAAACCCACCCACACACACGGAGGCGCCTCCGCGGTCTAGCGGTAGCGTGTTGGACCACAGATCACTACCACCCGTGTTCGAATCCCGGCGTGGGAATATCTGAAGGTTGTTTCATCTTTCACTTCGTCTCATTACCTTTGGAGGTCGCTCGGCCCACTTAGCCTACCTTGTGCACAAAAGTGATCGTAAAAAACAATCATCAGCATCGAACATACAAACGCAAACAAACGCAGGTACACCACACACACACAACACACACACGCACACACACACACACACGCACACACACACACACACACACGAAATCTAGCATTCACAAATATATAGGTAGCTTCATATATGTAGCTAGTCACGTGCACACGTATTAGTTTATTAATGTTTTAAGCGTCATTGGGCTAATTTAGATACATATAGCTTCATATGTGATTACCTATTTAAGCATTCTAAGATAATATAGCAAGCCATTTTATTGTTGACATTAGGACCACTGTATTGGAAGTAATGAGACTTTATTTAACCTAACTCTCAATGGAGATTATCCGCCTTATTATGACGGTATAAAAGAGGATGTGTTCATCAGAGATCCCAGAAATGGAGGCGATTACCTGAAAGGACAGGTTGGATAGCTTATTATATGAAGTATCATTAATATATAATTATTCGTTTATAAACATTCAACGGGTTAATAGTACACACATATATATATATATATATATATATATATATATATTAATATATACAGAAGGATGTTACTGTATCCTTAGGCATGAACGTTGTTTATTGCGTAGTATATTTTTGGTTTGATTTATGTTTAAAGTTAATATTTAGTACATATACGATGTTATACAGGCAAGTATGGATGCTGTATTCACCAGCAGCTTAATAAAATAGGAATGATATTAAAACTGTTACATTTCCCTGTAATATTCTATATTAAGACATCATTTGGGATGGAATATAATGTATTGCTTTGAATAGGGATATATATATATATATATATATATATATGTGTGTGTAGGTTTGTGTATTCGCGCTCGTGTGTCCTACTTTCACTTAGTATATATATATATATATATATATATATATATATATATATATATATGTTTTAGGTCTGTACTTATTCGGATTTTACTAACAACGGAACAGTAGATTGGTGGCGAGATCAATGTTATCAGTTCTATCATAATGATGATATATCTTATGATGCTCTATGGATAGTAAGTTACAATTATCAAGCATCACACACACACACATATATATATATATATATATATATATATATACAAGGATCTTGTATTAAAGCAATAATACATTGAATAATAAGAAAATTTGTTCGTTAAAGGAATATTTTTTACTGAACTCGAATGCAATGAGATCTATAATGGAGTTTGGTCGGAACTGGTAATTAGCAACAGGACTCGACCCCAAAACCAAACAAAATAGGACCTCATCCGTTATAGCACAGCCAATCCACCCCCAGAACATTATAGTTTGTTAACTTTCAGGACATGAATGAACCATCCAACTTTGTTCCGGGTTCGACAACGGGTTGTAGTGACTCCGTCCTAAATCACCCCCCGTATTTACCAAGTAAGTAAAAGTGGGGATCAATTAAAGGGAAGCCTATTGTATTTTACTATGAGGCCCATTATAGACCATTACGAGTATCATCATAACGTGCTCTTTTCCGTTGCTGTCCAAATGCAGATATACTTGGAGGCTTGATGTACGATAAGACTCTGTGTATGGACGCTGTACAATCGTGGGGCGTACATTATGATGTACACAGTCTATATGGACATAGCATGTCCATGGCTTCCTGGACGTTAGTACATGGTATCGATATGAGTGGATGCGCGCACGCGCGTACGCGTGTTTGTATATGGTGTACATGTGTGTGAAGATGGGACTGTAGATGTAGGTGTACACTGGTATTTTATTTCTGAGCCACACCCGTCCGTTACCCGACGTGATCTCCATTATTCCAGAGCTCTCAAAGATCTCGACCCAACAAAGCGACCTCTGGTGTTAACCAGATCAACTTTCGTCGGGACACAGAAATACGCTGGTCACTGGCTGGGCGATAATCAGAGCAAATGGCCAAATATGCACTGGTCTATTGTTGGCAAGTAATAGAAAATACATAGCGTACACAAACAAAGAAGTACAGGCGCGCTCTCTCTCTCTCTCTATCTATCTATCTTTCACGCACACGCACACGCACACACACGCACATACACGCACGCACACACTGAGGGAGAGATACACACACACACACACATACACACACACACACACACATAGTAAGAGAGAGAGAGAGAGACACTAAGAGAGAGGGACACACACACACACACAGAGAGAGAGAGAGAGAGAGAGAGAGAGAAAGAGAGAGATACATAGATAGATAAATAGATAGATAGATAGATAGATAGATAGATAGATATATATAGAGAGAGATAGATATATATAGAGAGAGAGACACACACACACAAAATTGTATACATATATTTGTCTATATGCCGTATCCGTGTAATTACAGGAATGCTAGAGTTCAGTCTATTCGGATTTTCTTATGTAAGTATCCATACCTTGGATCTGTACTTACAATGGAAGTAATAATTTTGTTGGTATCAGTTCCTATCTGTATATGTCTACTGTTATACTACCGTTATATTTATCAATCTCAGACGGGTGCCGATATTTGTGGTTTTTGGTTTGCTGCCTCCGAGGAGATGTGTATACGATGGATGCAGCTGGGCGCCTTCTATCCTTTCTCGAGAAATCATAACGGAGAAGGTTGGCCGGTAGGAACGTTATGATTGATGGTTTTTAATGATGATGATAATGATGATGATGATAATGATGATGATGATACTGATGATGATGATAGTGTTGACTCAGTAGAGCAGTCTTCTTAACAGGAATCATTAAGATTAAGGTTATGTAGTACAATATTGTGTTTAAATATTAAAAACTTTTAGATTGAAATCAGAAGTTAGAACAAACCCCCACATCCACACACCCATTACACGCACGCATGCACACACGCATAAAGACACACACACACACATACACACACACGCACACTCACACACACATATGTACATAATTTCATTTAGACATATAGCATAATCTTGAATTTCGAGAACAGCTAAAAAAAATATACGACGCATATATAATTATTTTAAGGAATAATTCATTGCTCGCTCATGCGTATGCTAAGAAAATTCCTTGTTAAGGGAATGTTCCTGAAGTAGTGATTTACTAAAGTCAATTCATTCCTAATTGAAACATAATAACTTCTCCATTTGTAAGCCACAGCAGTATTTTCCAGGTAAATCCATATCATACTATAAAAAAATATTATGCACATATCACATATTGCCATCTTGAGTTTCGGGAATTCCGAGAAATTACTGCTCTTCCTTTAATAGACTAGAACTGACATAGTATAAAGTTTCGAGCCGAGATTAGGGGGCCAAATGTGTTTAGATTATAAACACACTAATGTCATATCTGATCAACTTCCGTAAACTGGTCGTCCCTTTATACCAGGTTCCCACGCGTCCCTCTCTCTCTCTCTCTCTCTCTCTCTCTTAGGAAATGTCCTAGAATTTAACAAAATCGGGATATGTCTTGGGAAAGATATTGTCCGTGGAACAAATCTGTTTAGAACAAAAAGCCCTTATAAATATTATGCCTGTAGACTGTAGAAGAAAACTTCGATCGTAGTATAAAAAGAGTACCGGTACATATACCATGCTGGTTAACATTTAAATATAAGCGGGTGGATCAGATTATTAGAGGGGGCGAGGCGTAGGTTGTACCATAAAAATGTCAATAATCGATCATGCATTGAATAAATATAACATGTTTTTCGCACATATCTTGATTTATTACCTTTAAATCTCACATACTTTGTCCCGGAAAATTCCTGGAAATATCCCCGCAAAAATAATTCCTGGGATGTGGGAACCATGTTATAGGAAAACGCGACGATTTACCATTTATCACAGCTAAGGATTATTTCCTTGAACCTTATGTGTATGTGATTCATAAGTAGTTTGGGTCTTTTGTTTAGGATCAAGATCCAGCAGCTTTTGGCCAGCCGATGACGAGAATATCACGTGACATACTGATGACCCGATATCGATTACTACCGTATCTGTATACGCTGTTACACGAGGCCCATACAGATGGCAGCACTGTAGTGAGACCGCTGATGAATGAGTGTGTTGTTAAAAAATATTAAAACTGGTGTATTAGTTTTGTGTGTATGTGGGCATTCAGGCAGGCACGTACGCAGGCACACAGGCGTGTATACACGCACGCGCGCACACACACATACACATACATACATGTTTTCTCTATTAATATATATATATATATATATATATATATATATATTGAACAGATTCGTCTTTGATCGTAACACCTGGCACATTGACAGACAATTTTTGTGGGGCGGTGGTTTACTCATAACACCTGTATTGACAGAGGTACGTTTACTGATGGTGTATTGGTTAACCTAAAATAGGACATATCTCTTGGTCATTTTTTAAGACAAAATTTATATATTATCTTCATAGACAATCCTATTAATCATTATTCGTGTCTCTGTTTGACAGGGTGCCACAGTGGTTGAATGCTATTTTCCGGAAGCTAGATGGTACGAATTTTATGGAGTACGTATTCGAATGATCACTAAACATTTCGCATCCCACTGCTCTTCTAGTTGTGGAAGCATCCATACAAATGCCACGATCATATAATCGTTCGACCACCTACAATGTGTATATCTTGTTTACGATATATATATATATATATATATATATATATATATATATATGGATAACAGTGCATGTCCTTTATTTTTCTTACTAAACAAATCTTTTGCCTTCATCAGATTTAACACAAATTAGACTTACATTTCATGATGAGATCGAATTTTGTATTTCCAAATATCTAGATACACGCTCATTTTAAAATAAACTATATGTATGTTACAATAACGGGAACACGGTAAACTCAGAGGGAAAAAGAAAGGTGACCCGCGACTTCCTGTTTTTGACTATAGACAATAAGATGAAGTAGGCTCACTAAACCATACCACACATTCCCTTAGCCAAATGTTGCTATCCGATGTTAATAAAAAACATCCCGTGGGTGATGGATGATTGCTGAATAGCAACTTTGGTTGCCGTCAACAGAAATGTGCTGAATAAAGCTCTTGAAAATCAAATTTATATATTTTGTAGATAAAATAAATAATTTCATAGATAGTAAGATGAACGACTTTTCTTCTTTGTAGCAATTCTTACTCCAGTCCGCGGAATGTACTACTTCAGGCATATGATGTAAACAGAAGGAATGTGTATACCTTTATATTGGGGGGGGAAATCCTTGTTAACCGTTAGTATTCTTGATATTCCTGCGGTAGACCAATTATGCAGGGCGAACTCCTGGTACTTTGATGTTGATGGTGATGATTGACGTTTTACGGCCACATTTGTGCACATGTTAGGCCAAATGGGCCGAGCGACCTCCAAATGTAATGAAGCGAAGTCAAAGATGAAACACCTATCAGATATGCCAACGCCGAGATTCGAACTCATGTAGTAGTGATCTGTGATCCAACGCGCTACCAATTAGATCACGAAGGCGCCTTCCTGGTTCTTTGAAGATAGTACCGTCCACTTGGCTAGCTTAACGAAATAAAAATTGCCAATGGGAAACTGGAGTCATCATGGATCTTTGGCCTTATGGGTAGAGGGTGAGACTATTTACCTGTGGCTATGGTTATTGTGTGCGGGAGGTCGCAGGTTCGCGCCTCAGCCATGGCACTATAGTAGGAGGAGTTTTCTCCACCAAATATGCGGTATATTGTAAATTCTAAATTGATTTAGAATTAATCTCACTGGGGAAGCTATAAATTACAGACTCGTCTCCCTCTTTTGAGATTGTCAGCCAGGTTAAACAACTGCCATTTCGGCCATTACTAGTATTATTGTTATATGAAATGTTGCCAATAGGACGATCGTGATGGCATTCGGAATGGCTCGCGAAACACACACTTCTTGCATTTCTATTCATTTTAAATTAACCATTCCGTAGGATATTGCATTGTTTCGTCGCGTATAAACATCATATCATGCATGCACGCACGTACATACACACACACGGTGGCGCCTCCTTGGCCTAACAGGTAGCGCGTTGGATAACAGATCGCGAATCTCGGAGTGGGCATATCTGATAGGTCAATCAATCATCAATCATCATCATAATCACACACACAGTATCAATTGCATGTACGCTGACTCACTGAAGCTAAATATTTTACATTTTCAAGGGCAAAGAAATGGAGATACGAGGCGCCAAGAAAAATATTTCAGCTCCGCTAGATT
>JAODUP010001612.1:27500-39584 GCA_025642065.1 Paralvinella palmiformis
TTAAGCTAAACATTCTCACTACTGCCGTGATCTGACTTGGGTGTTCTACTCCCAAACTCCACGGCTGTAGGTGATTCGTATTTTGATTTTGCTTGGCGGCTTAGGGACTGGTGAGACATTACACATGTCTCAGCAAGAAAAGTCGCCACTCTGGATTCAGTCCCCTGAAGAAACGTCCAGAGTTTGAATTCACGGATCGAGATTCTCTGTGCCTGTGCCTTATTATACACAGCTAAAACACACACACAACGTACACACATGTACAGAAATATACTGATAGATTGAAACGAGTAGATTGATGGACACACACACACACACACACACACACACACACACATAATATATACACACATATACACACATACATACACACATATATACACACACACACACATAAAGTCAAAGCGTCTTAAAGAGCTATTATATTCTCAGTACAAACTTAGCATCGACGTTGTCCATGATGGTTACTCAACAACGCTGACCTATGACACCATATATATCTGGGGGTTGCCTAGGAAACCCGTTAAGTTTATCCTCAACCGAAATCCGTATACTGACTGGAGCTACAATCCTTATACCAAGGTAGATACTTCTCTACAAACGATTACTGGATTTTATATCATCTAAAGTGTATTCAGTACTAAACCGGAAACTCACCTTTGTCACACACACACACACACACACACACACACACACACACACACACACACACACACACACACACACACACACACACACACACACACACACTGTTACCATTTTGGGGCGCCTCCATGGCCTAACAGGTAGAGCAGTTAGCCACTGATATATAGCATCTAGGTTCAAACCCCAGCCGAGTTATGTCAGAAAGGTGTTTCATCTTTCGCTTCGCCTCATTACCTTTGGAGGTCGCTTGACCCATTTACCCTACCTTCTGCATAAAAGTGGCCGTAAAGATACATTTTATAGTATCCTTTCTTCGTTTTACTCTTTCTCTCCCTCTCTCTCTGTGTCTCTGTGTGTGTGTGTGTGTGTTTGGATGCGCTTACGCAAAAGATGAGTGAATGGATGAAGGGATTGGTAGACAGAATGATTTTAATATTTTTATATATCATAAAATATACATATTTGTCATATGTTTTTGTTTTCAGTCTGTCACATTAGCGAACCTAGATTTATCAATAACCAAGAATCACACGTTAGAATGGACATTAACCGATTCTCACTAGATGTTATACCTGTAACGGGGGTGGGCCGTCAGTGTTACAACAAACAAACGAATAGTATATTAAGATTACCACAACCGTATTATCAGCAACAACAACGACAAGAACAATAACAACAACATCAAGAGCAACGGCAGAAGCTAGAACAGATCTTAATTAAAACTAGATTGTAAATGCTTTATATGTAATGTTTGTTCATATTACGTTGTGAAGAAGTATCCACGCTTGTGATGTATGCTAACTACGTCATTCATATGAACGACATGGTTGAAGATGGCTGATCGTATGCAATGCGCATTGTTTATATATTGTATATACTGCATATTGCCAGTGCCTGATATATAATGCATGTATCCATGTGAGGATTGTGTTCCAAAGAAAGCTGGATTATAATATGTTTAAGCGTTATATCTATGAGGTGAGGTTTGTGATAGAGGATGAAGGGCCTTTAGCGTCATCCATCCAACTTACCCAATATCGAACACCTACGCAGATCAGGACAATTGAAATATGCAGCCACCTACGCGGCAGGCACCTACGCGAACATAATGATAAAGGTCTACATTCGCGCAATATTACGCACACATAGGTGTCTACTCACAAGATCCTTCGGCCTGAAACAATACAAATAAAGTAAATTAAGACTAATTTCGCTTAAGGAAGGCGCATCACAACCTGAAACTAACGGCATCGCGGCCAATATTACACCAATCATGTGACTGCACCAACTGCGTTATCAGCATAAGAGACGTTCAGAGATAACGGACCCAATAGGGGCGAAGCAAAAACTTCAAATACCTGCTGCTATATCTGTAACATGAGCAAGCTGTATCTCAAACGAATCCAAGACGCACCTGTCTATTCGCATATTTTTATGCAGAACAGTTGTATTTTTACTGATAACGAGGATAAAGATATGTTTAACATTTTGACGCGAACGACAACGTCGTGGCTACTGTGTATAATTTTAGTAATCGTTATAGATAATAGCCAGTAATAACGGTAGTGTCTGCTCCTCAAATTAAGCATATTGTTATTTTCCGGCCAATTTTGAGTACATGGCAGGCCACATGATTCGATCTACTTCCAAAGGGATTGGCGGCAAATGAACATACGAAACATCCCCTACAAATAAATAGAGCTGGGACTGAACCGCGGTGTTATAGATCCGTAGCAAACTATTCTATTAATTGGGTTCATTCAGACGTCCCCATTATTCGAATTTAATGAAACCGGAAAAACATGTAGAACAGGTTCACGTGGAGGTCGGTCGGGGGGGGGGGGGGTAAGAGGGGAGTGGGGTTCAAATTGTACCTGTTTGGAATACAGACAATATTTTTATTATTATTATTATTATTATTATTAGCCATAATAATAGTATTACTATAGTTTGTTGTGGCATTATTATTACTAAGCGCAATACGGATCATCGTGGAAGTATTTTTACCTCGTAGTAGTAGCCTTAGGATCAGTTAATATTGCTGCTTAGTGTTTGATGTCTAATGTCCAACCTACAAAGTGAATGAGACGAACTGAAGGATGAAACATCCCTCAGACATCCCCACGCAGAAATTTGAACTCGGCTGGTTGAGATCTGCGGCCATCCGCGTTAACAGTTAGAGTATGACAATGCCTCAGTAAAGATTTATATCCAGTAATTTATAACCCATTCGAGATATAAATCCCCCGAAAAAGTAACGAGCGAAAGGGGCACAGTAATACATTTTCTGAAATTACCTAATCGCAACCTGTAATGATAATGATCCTTTCAAAAGAAAAGTCCTCTACATTAAATCGTGATTTACAACACACATTTCACTTGTATACAACGTCCACTCTGGTTATACAGCACTCTACATATTTTCAAAAAACAATTGCAATCGTGCTAGCGCGCGCACACAGAATACAAATAAAATGAATTAAAAGTGCACTAACACGAGAACCAATTATTTGCTATAGTTAGACCAACTTGAACAAAACCATGAAGTAGATATCACGTTATCAGCACCAAAAAATTAAAAATTAAATCAACAACGATAAGTTTGTTCAGGTGATATAAAACGACCAATCATCACGGTGATAATTATCAGATGGTGTATAAAACATATCTTTATCGAGATGTATTTATACATATACATACGTATATATATATATATATATCGTAGAACCACACCAGTTATCAAATTGTCAAACGGGAGCGGTAGAGAAGAGACACGATGAAGCTGCTGGTATTATTCACCCTTTTGTTTGGTGCCGTTCTCGGTGCACAGGAGTTCATCGACGGCCAATACTTCCTCGGGCTCAAGGAAGAGGCCAACGAAAATTACCTTGCTAAGCACCTGAAGGTCAGCTACCATCTCGACTTCTTGAAGAAGTTCCACATCGGCAACCTGAAACTGATCCTGGTGAAGGGCGACGAGGCAGACGTGATCCGGGCCAGCAAACTGCCGGAAGTGAAATACTGGGATCGGAATATGATCTTCCACACGCAGCAATGCGCCGAGAACGGCAATCCGGGAACCTGGGGTCTGGATCGTATTGACCAGACGGAACAAATCCCGTACTCGAGCCCGACCAGTCCCGACGCTACTTACATCTACGGAGAAGACGACGGCTCGAATTCCTACGCCTACATCTGCGACAGTGGCATCGACACCAGCCACAGCGACTTCGGCGGTCGCGCCATCTGGGGTATGACCGCCGGGGACCTGAGACCGGGCACCGACGACAACGGCCACGGGACGCACTGCGCCGGCACGGTCGGCTCGAATTCCTACGGAGTGGCCAAGCTGTCGACCATCGTCGCGGTGAAAGTGATGAATGCCTTGGGCAGCGGCACGACGGACGATATCGTCGAAGGCCTCCAGTGGGTGCTCAACGACCACAACTCCCGGCCGGACGCCAGAAGCGTGGTAAACCTGTCGCTGGGCGGCAGCGGAGTCAGTCTGCCGATGGAAAACGCCGTCCAGAACCTGATCGACGGCGGCGTCACGGTCTGCATTGCCGCCGGAAACAGTGACGACGACGCCTGTAACTACACGCCGGCGCGCGTACCTGATGCCATTACGGTGGGCGCCTCGGACATCAGCGATTGGTCGGCTACCTTCACCAACTACGGAACCTGTGTAGACATCTTTGCCCCCGGTGTTGACATTTTGTCTACGATACCGGGCGAAGACACCGACGTCTACGATGGAACGTCGATGGCCACGCCGCACGTGGTCGGAGCTGTCGCTCGCTACATGAGCTCCCAGGAAGTTCTCCGGATCCGGCCAACGTCAGAGCTTACCTGGTCAATACGGCCACAGCGGATGCCCTGACGTTCCGCGTTGGTCATGGCACATCGCCGAACCTGCTACTGCGCGTTAACTGTCCGATGGTGTAGGCTGCGGTTCTAAGTGCGGCTTTCACACCGCCTATTGTCAATCTCGTAAAACATAATAAAGCCATCAAAATGTATGCTATTGACTTATTAAATGCTATAATATGTCTTTAATATAAATAAGCTTAAAGGCGATTCATTAAACTGAAGAGAAACCTATGCTGATTTGGAGATATAATTGAATTTTAAATGAAACCCCATCATCCCATAGCTGTCTATACTTGAACTGTCAGACTGGAGACGAGTGGATACAAAATGGGTAAATGAATACAAATGGAAATAATGGTACGAAGACAGCACCGTTCTCCTATAAATCTGTGGCAATTGACGAAAACATGGGACGCTAAAACATCTGATATACCGCAGCTCGTCTCCTAAATATCGTAATTTATCGCGACTATGTAGAAAAACAAATTTGTGTGCGAGTCTTCACTTGTAAATAATGCATGAATTGGACGTGGTGTTTCTGCGAAGGTTGCATCTGTAAACAGCGCAGAGAAATATAACAGCTGATGAAAGGAGAACATTAATATAGTGTAATACTGTAGGAAAATAGGCTAAGAGCATTGGATTCCGGAAAGGTTTGGGTAAAATATATAGACTAGATATTTTCCAAACATGGGCTACGGTTAAAATTCGCCATCTACCCGCTTCTCGGTTATGACTCTCAAGCTCTCACTAACTGCAGCATCACGGCTCGACAAAGTCAAGTATTCACGTGTATAACGTATAATATGGCTTTATTTCCTCGGGAATTTCCAATGAAACAGCTGGCGCCATCTAGCGTTAACAGTATCCAGGAGAAAGCATGCCAACTGTCCTAATATGGTAATTCGAGATATTTATCTCGGGTATTAGACGGTATATCACAACGTTATGATTCTCAATTTTAGCCTGTGATAAATCAGAGATTATATATTATTATTATTTAATAATAATAATAATAATAATAATAATAATAACTATATATATATATATATATATATATATATATATATATATATATATATATATATATAATAAATAAAGAGAGAGGGAGAAATATATATATAATAAAATATATATATATATATATATATATAATGAAAGAGAGAATAGAGAGAGAGAGAGAGAGAGAGAGAGGAGAGAGAGAGAGAGAGAGAGAGTGAGAGAGAGAGAGAATTTGTAGATTGTTGGTTACACCTTAGAAATGCATTTGCAATAAATTGTAAAAGTTTTTATTGCAATGCTATTTTATTATTCACATTTTATTATTCACATTTTATTATTCATATACAGTCAGAATCCGTTGATCCGACAAAGTTTGTCAAACGATAATATGTCAGATAAACGAGAATGTCGGAATATCGAGTACGTGATATACCGATAGTATGTGTCACACATTTTAAAATCATGTTTGTTTGTTTGTTTTGTTCGAGGAGAATCACCAGGCTGTCGCTTATTCGGCACAGCCTATAAGTTTGAGTGGTTGAGAAAGCTCCCCCCCCACTCACAGGGGAGTAGTACGGAAAGATGGAGTCAAAATATCCTGAGGGTGGTCACTGCCAGAGTGTTTTACGTCCTCGGGGGGTTTTTAACGTCCCCCTTAATTTTAAATAATTCAATGGAGACGCAGCGCCATTTAACGTGGTCAGCCACCCACGATGTTGTGAGCCGAGAAATTATTCTCTGGAAAAGTTTCGACATCTTGCTGGGTTCGAACCTGTGACCGTTGGCACCAAGTGCCGGGTGTTCAACCGCTAGGCTACCGGAGCTCATGTTTTAAAATTATAATTTTTTAAATCATAAAGATATAACTCCGTATTTAAACCAATATTCAATAGCCGTGAGCAAGATAGAGAATGGTATTGAAGCTATTGATCATTTTGATGTTTGTTTATTACAGATTGTTTATTATCAGATTAGTGCATCAAAATTAACTCATGGTCTGCTCATTGGAAAGATCACACATTTTTGTTTTTAATTAGCCATGAATGATTATGATTGGCTATTAGATAGCCACTGGCAATGGAAACATCGTGTGTCGGTGTGTTTGGTCGAGGATGATTGTAATTGGTTACGATATAGCAATTATCCCGAGTGGGCAGGTTAATGAACCATTACTGGCAACATGTTAGTGTGTCTTGCATGACTGAACCAGCAGATATATTTGGCACCATTTTCGTGTTGTCGGATTATCGAGGTCATTTTACATTGAAATGTCACATTCGGTTGGCGAATTGAAGTGTCGTACTCGGAACGCGGAATACGATTTTGTCGGATTAAAGAGTCATTTATAATGGAGCTAAATCCGTCATAGGCAATAATATGTCGGATGGTGGTTTTGTCGGATAAACGATGTCCGGATTAACGGATTCTGACTGTATTTTATTATGGTTCACCACTTACATTATTCTAATCTGTCATAACGTTTTAATAATTTCTGATTATCTTATTGTCAGTATAAACTACTATTACTACTACTATTATTATTATCACCATCACGACCACTAGACCGCATCCTTCAATATTACTGATGTTACTATTACCACTACTGCTCCGGCTGTTGCTGCTACTACTACTAGCTCTTGGTACTAGCTACTACTATTACTACTATTATTACTACTACTACTACTATTACTACTACTACTACTACTACTGCTACTACTATTACTACTCTTACTACTACTTCTACTACTACTACTACTACTACTACTACTACTACTACTACTATTACTACTACTACTACTACTAGTTCTACTATTGGCACTACTACTACCAATAATATATATATATATATATATATATATATATATATATATATATATATATATATAGCAGTTAAAAGATATACATTGTTAAATAATGTTTTCAGTTAAATACACCATTAATCTACCTTGCTTACTATATTCTTATTTTATACCACAACATTATGTCATCAAGTTATTTTCTACGCTGTCGTTATATTATCACCGTTATTAGCTTTATACACGCAATCTCTGGAAAATAACAAAGCGTGAGCATGTTATCATCAAACAACTTCCTGTAGCAGCAAATATTCTCCGGCTGCAAGAAATCCTGTCCGGATCACTATCATGTGCCTATTACCTTCGTTTAGAAATCTTCTAGGAGCCCGTTCCTTCTGCTCCTTTTGTGAAGCCATTATCGTTTTATCCTATGCTTGTGCTGGTGTGAGAGAAGGCTTCTTAGCATATAGATTGTATCCGTGTCGGTTTAGTACGTGCTCACGAGGACGGGGAGACGTTATTTATAAATAATAAAAAACGTGCAGCAATATAAATAGAGATTTGCGTTCCGGGAGAAAGTGGGGTTTCCATTCAAATTGCAAGCCGCTTCTTCTATATAGTTATTTCTACTACAATATTGGCAAGAAGCCCGCATCGTGGCCTTAGAGCATTGTTATGTGTTTCTTGTTTTGTGAAAATAAATGTAAATTATTTCGAAACACAATATACGTGTTTATTATGTGTGTGTGTGCGTGTGTGTGTGTGTGTGTGTGTGTGTGTTTGTGTTCAAGGAAAACAATTAAAACTAAACACATATTATTGTAAGAAAACCATATTTAATAAATATAACAACTTTGTAATAAAAATAATTTTTAAAGTAATAATAATAGTAACTGCATCTCTCTCTCTCTCTCTCTCTCTCTCTCTCTCTCTCTCTCTCTCTCTCTCTCTCTCTCCCTCTCTCTCTCTCTCTCTCTCTCTCATTATTCCACTTGCACTACAATATTTATCCAGTTTAATAAGTCGTCTAAGGTTATTATTATAACCTAGAGACAGTTGTTTTCATAAAGGTTGAAGAAGAATCACACCATAATTGTGTAAAGTACAGGTTAGTACAATATGATTTAAATAAATGCACCTTGACATTATCAGAACACAATCTAGATTTTCTAATCAAGATATTTGCTTTGGCCTAGACGTTTTTTTTATATCAAAATACAAGAGTGGGTCTCTATTTTAATATACAATTAGCAACATAGTCTAAATATTTATTACACAGATAGATGTATTGGTGGAGATTTAAGATGTTTAAGTTACTTAGATTTTAAATAACATGGTCAAAGCTTTCTTACTATTATTAATACTATTGTGATTAGACTCATATTGTTCACAAATGTCAAGCAATATTTGCATTCCACAAGGCGACATAATCGATATTGGTAAAGCATCGGCATGGACAATATTGTTGATAATTTCCTCGACTAAGCGGCAACCAATTTTTAGTTTAAAAAAAATATATTTAAACTATAATCATCAATGTATATATTACAAAGAAGCGGGGACGGTATGCCCAAATTGCTCGACACCATTTGTAACAGAAAAAGTAGTGGGGGTCGCATTTCCCCGTTTCACTAATTTAGTTGATTGAATAATGTAAAATCATTCACCTGGTCCTACGGCTTAGAAACATCTAGAAAAGGCACACATTCAGGGGTATCACGGTGTTTATTAAATTCAATGCATTCTTTAAGAGGATAAAAATATAAATTCAGTAGAATGACCTTTTTAATAGCCAAAATGGTAATCGGCAGCCCAAAGAAATTATTCAGATCTTGTGTATAATATTTGTTTTCTAAACTATTGATGCTACAGAGGCTAGCAAAATTGGCCTGTAATCATTCTTATCTAAGCGGATGCCATAGCTGTTATTAATAATTAGTATGATAACATAATTAATCATATTTCTGGGTAAGTAACCATGTGTAAGTATCGAGGTAAACCTAAAGATAATAAAAGGTGAGGTCTTTGATCTGAATGTATAATTGCCTTGCGGAACAATCCAGGTGATCCACAGGATTTACCCGTTTCAGATCTTTTATAGAATCAGCTTTTACAGAAATGCATACCATTGTCAAAATTAGTATTACACAATGTTGTTGTAATTTATATTTATATTTATTTCGATCAACACAAATAAGAATTGATTCATAATGTTCTCGCCACACTTCTGCTATGGGGACTTAACCTGAAATATTTTCTCTAGAGGACGCCTAGTTCACCATAGAGACGACCAGATACAAATCCGAGTTCAGTATTCATCATAGAAATGCCGCAACCCCAGAAGTCAGTATGTAGATTTGACAGAACAGACATTTCATCATTACAGAACCAGGTCTTCTGCAACATACTGATATCATTCAAAACAGGTAGATCGATTCCGTATGTATTGAGTTGAGTCGATAAAACCATCACAGTTAAAAGAACATATCTTTAACCCATTCCGGTTGAATGCAAATAATAGATATTTCGATATTCAAGCAAAATATAATATAATATCAACTCTAATGAATTATATATTTTGAACTTTATAAAACAACTGACCTGTCTCAATACTACTAGGCCAGGATACTCTATTGAGGAGCGTAGGTTTATGTTTCTAGGCTACAGTGGTCTTATATGATGTATATATTCCATACTTAGTGACCAACTTTGCACATTTACAAGCTGCAGCAGTCCCATAGCGTACATATTTTAGAATGTCATTATTTTTAGTGTTTTTCTGTAACCTAGATAGGAGCAATTGGCATTGGGGTGGTCGAACAAAGAAGACTTGTTTTGAGTTATGTCTTGACTGTTGAGAGTAACCCGATGCAGCATGGTGAGGAGCAACATCACGAGGAGCGACAAGAAGACCAAACGATGGCACTGGTCTGTTGGGTTGTTGATTCACATAAACACGAAACTTTCCACAAGGAGTAGACCTCAATGTTTGTGATACATTACTGTATGGCTTACTGGCAGAAGTATTCTTCTTCTTTCTTAAAGCTTTAGAGGAGTTGTCAATGCATGCCATGGGTAGTTCTGCCGCTGGTGTAGCAACTAGATTAGCCTCACGTTGGTTCATGTGTAGACCCATCATCACTGATCATCCTACTGCTGCTGGAGCTGCTGTTGCTAATATTGGAGGTACTGCATGATGAGATGGAGGCGTTAGAACGATGCGGGACACCACCCTGAACAGTGTCCAGCATCGTTTTAAAACCCCTAGCTCATCGGTGCAGTACATCCAACGTCTTCAAAACCAAATATGGGACACTACCCGGAACAGCGGTGGACCTGGAATCGAGGCCTTGATCTGACATGATACCTGGTAGATTAGTCGACAGTTCGTCTACCACAGTTAGGGCGGATTGCATATTTCCCACCTCATATCGTACTTGCTGCCCTTGATAGCCATATAAAAAACAATCCATATCAGACTGTGACAAGTTGTACAATAATACCCCAAATAATACGCCTGTAGAAAGTCTAAAAGAGACTTAAACGACAATTATTATTCATCCGTGAAAGCAAAGTTGAACATTAGATCTACGGACTTAGCGGATTTAGTTTTGGTTCAGATTACCGGATCGAAGTTTGCTAAGGATTGTCGGATTCAGTTAGTTGATGTTGTAATCGGTTCTGGATTGTTGTTATCCAGTTGGTTTCATTTGGTCGAAGAGTTTCTGGAAGCCAAAATATTCTATTACGTTTAAGTACGCTTTTTAGGTTGTGAATAAGCATAACAAAGTACATAACGTCTACGTGCTATTTTACCTGATAAATACACCTCTGTATATATATATATATATATATATATATATATATATATATATATATATATATATATATATATATATATATATATATATATATATATATAATCAACATTATCACCCTAGCGCCTTAGAGTAACCTTCTTAAAGGTTATATAGGTTATATTTTGTATATTTTTACTTATCTATGATTATCAAGGTATTCTGGGAGCTAGAGAATTAATACAAATAGCTAGTATATATATATATATATATATATATATATATATATATATATATATATATATATATATATATGTGTGTGTGTGTGTTTGTGTATGTGTTTTGTATGTGTGTGTGTACTTGCTTATCTCTGTTTTCCACACCGTCTCTGATGCTCCCAGAATAACCTTGATAACCGTAGTTAAGGAGCTAAGGTGATAATGCTGATAAGATATGTTAGACTCGAAATATCAAAGATCACCGAACATGACACTCTTGTGGTCTGTCGGTGCCACATAATGCTCTACGTCAGCTTCATGGCTTACAGGGTCGCGAATAACCTGGTCTCATCACGGTAATGATATCATGACATAAAGCTGAAGCGTCATAGATTGGTAGATAATTATATATCATGGCTGTATTACGGTAGACGAACACTGACAGCGATTAGACATGTAGAAAAGTCATTTCCCAAAACATGAAATAGAGAAATAGATTTTGTTTTTACTGGCACATTCACGCACAACGATAGCGTAGAGGGAAAGTAAGTCATGCGATGGAATTAGTAAAGAAGCCCAAGGACAGGGCATTAATTAATGTCTTCTTTTTCGTTTAAGTGGAAAACATACAGCTGGGTGTATTGTCCCAATGAATAATTAAGAAGTAAGCGAATTACCGATAATTATCATGAATGTACAGATGTATGACATATATGACATGTTTCTAGCAGATGGCAAATCATTCTTGACAAAAAT
>JAODUP010001613.1:0-35893 GCA_025642065.1 Paralvinella palmiformis
TGAATGAAATGAAGAGTTGACATTTTTTTTTTAAAAAGGTTTTTTTGGCTTTCGATTATCGGAAAATGATTCAAATGACAGAGCGACGATCTATTCGATTGGAAAATTAGGTATTGATTTGTTCTTTTCATTAGAGAAGGAGCTCAGATAATTTATACCAACTTTGATCAGGGAGTTATTACTTTGTTTAGTTTCTGCGAGGTTCACACCTGGAATCTACAATCGATTAGAGGACTCCAGGTAATGACAAACCATAAATACATTTAATAATTTGAGTAGAAAATATTTTAGAGAAAACAATTGAGTTGAAAAAACAAAAACAAAAACAAACAAACAACAAAGTATTTTTGAGATCGGAGGTCGGTTTTCAGTGCTGAGTTTCTGATTTACATTTTATTAAGAATAATGCGTTTTTAGAGCATTAGCCTTATAGGAAATATTGATTATTGGAGTAATTACTCGAATCAGAAGTAATTCTATGTTTTTATAATTATGCGTACAATGAGGTAGAATGAGTTGATCAGGTTAGAAGTAGTGTGAGATATCACTGAATGGCTACTTCATTAGGGAATGAATACAACAAGTTAAAACAAAAGCAAAAAAGAATCATCCTGTAATACAAAGCTTGTAGTAGCACTCATGGCAACGAATCGTTGCTTCCGAATTTGCTAAATCAGTTTTATTGCTGATACATACACGAATGCCTGTTTAGTAGATTTATATTCGAATGGAACGTCTCGCTTTACTGAATGGCGCACAATACGAAAACACAATCGTGTAACGTATTCAATATGCATGATAATCTACGAAAGAATATAAACACGCTAATAGTAATATCGTGCATCGTGTTTAATCAACAGCAGCTGCATTACATGAATAATGAATTAAGACATATTGTTTATGTATACGAACGTTTAAATCAGAACACAGGAATTAGAGTGGAACAAAAACAATGATTGCCAACTAAGAAGAATATCCTCTTTATTGTGTTTGACGATCTCAGAGCACAACTAGAAACTCCTTGGAGTAGTTATTACCCAATTGAATATGTGAAAAGTGAAGGTAAAAAGGTAGTGCAACATCAAGCGAAGCAACAACTTCCTGTGAAGGAGACTTTACTGACAAATCAGTATCGTTTACAAACAGGTAACAGAAAACATAGCAATTATAGCAGAAGAAAGACTAGAACATTTATTAAATCTATCCACCCGATCACTAAACAGGAAGAATGTCCTCTTCATTATGGCCGACGATCTCAGACAACAACTAGGATCTTATTGGGGTAGAAACTATCCAAATCCTTTCACTAATCTCATACCTCATACGCCTCATCTAGATCGACTTGCTTCTAGTAGCTTATTACTGACTAGAGCCTATGTACAATATTCTCTTTGTGGACCAAGTAGGGCATCTTTGTTAACAGGACGCCTACCTGACACGGTAACAACGTGGAATCTGGAGACAAAATTTCGAGAAGTTCAACGAAATTTCACCACATTACCGGAGTACTTCAAAGATAATGGGTACATCTCAATAAATCTTGGCAAGATTTTCAATCTCGGGCATGGTTGGAAAAATGATTTTCAATCTTGGAATATTCCAGAGCCACAAGAATTAAATGATTTTCAGGATCTCTACAGATCTAGGTTATTGTTACCGCATGCTATATCTGGAACCATCACACCTGATCAAAGAGAGGGCAATATGTTAACACCAGATGAATCGCTTACTCAATATTCAGTTAATTATCTCAGAAGACTTGCACCTTATGCCAAGTCTGGAAACGTGAACTTTTTTCTCGGTGTAGGATATCATAGGCCTCATTTGCCATGGATCTGTTCGAAGGAATTCTATGACCTTTATCCAATGGAAAGCATGGATTTGCCAAGGAAAGAAAATAAGTATTATCCAAAACACTATCCATTAAATGAACACCAACCACACCTAGAGTTACTTCGACATGTGTTAAATAAAACAACACACGAACCAAATGAAATATTGTCAGACTACGAAACTAAATATTACACAAGAGCTTATTTTGCATGTGTGAGGTTTGTGGATGATATGGTAGGTATATTATTGGATGAAGTTGAAAAACTTGGTCTAAGTGAATCAACGATCGTGATGTTTCTTGGAGATCACGGATGGCATCTTGGTGAGAACAGTTTGTGGGGCAAGAAGACTGCTTTCGAACAAAGTAATCATACACCATTAATGATTAAAATACCAGGCGTTACCGAAGAAGGGATTGTGTCAGATGCTCTTGTGGAATTCATCGACATATTTCCTACTGTGGTTGAAGCAGCTGGCTTGCCTCCAATTCCTTCGTGCCCTAAACCATCACGTGACGTTTCATTATGTACTGAAGGTACAAGTTTTCTTCCCCTGATTAAGAAGCCTAAAACTGTATTAAAACCAGTTGCCTTATCACAGATATTGTGCAAGAATAAAATGGTATACAGCATAAAATCGGAAAGGTACAGATACACGGAATGGGTTCCCTTGAACAAATCAGAATTGGATACAAATATATATAATTACAGTTTACAATGGAACATGGTAACTAGCGTTGAATTATACGATCATGAATGTGATCCGGAAGAAAATGCTAATCTAGGCTTATGATGATATTCATAAAGATACCGTTGAGTTACATAGCAGAATGTTGAAGGATTTAGTTCCACCCATGATTGGTCATGTGAATGTTAAATTATTTTAGTACACCGGGGAGTGAATATGGTTGAATTTCTCACCATTTTAATGACAAAGGTATTCACATTCAATTATTTCGATTTAGTTCGGAAACGAAGTATTGAAAGTCTTAATCTGTCTAGTAGTGAAGCTTTTGGGAATTACGAGTGTAATTATCTTTTTGTGATTGGTCTTCATTGTTTATAAGCCATTTCGTTTCTTCGATTACAAAAACACTTTATTGTTGTGATTTGAATTTGAAAAAAAAGTATTTATAATGTTCGATATTTCTTCCAGGTAAACAGTATTATGTTTACTATGTATAATGTTTAAAGGACTCATGGCGGAAGGACCAATCCATAAGAAATTGTGGATAAATCCTGATGGAATATCATTTGCTGGATGGACGAAACATCCCCCAGATTTAGGTGATTCGTCATTTACTCTACTATGACATAAATAAATGGTGTCGAAATACCCAAATCAAGGTATGAAGTATGTCTGGCTGGGCGGATTTATTTTTTCTAATTTTATAAAATAGTAGTAAATATTCATTTCGATTGTATAATTTTTATCAGTGTTAAAAGTGGAAAGTTAATCGGAAGCTAAAACCTTGGTAATTAAGAAATGAACAGAATAAACAATTTCTCGTATTTTGGTAGTAATTCTGTGTGCATGGAAGTTTTGATGCACTCTATCGATTACAATTTTTAGTTATTGTTAAAATAATTAATCCCGAGTTGCACTTACTGATAGAACATTTTGATATCTACTCCACCTTTTTTAATATTTTGTCGTATGGAATCATATTTCACAAAAGGTATGAACTTCAGAGGAGTGGAAGCAGCTTTTGTTTTGGCTGATTCAGTTACTATATAGTTAATATATAGATTAGTGAGTAATACATTTTGGAATACGAGTGAATAACGTATGGAATGGATATGGCTTAATTTAGGCATTTGGATTCGGGATCGCTTCAATGAAAAGAAGAGTTGGCATTTTGATTTTCAAGTCTCGATTATTGGAAAATGATTCAAATAGCAGATCTATGATTAATATTATTATTATTTTTGAGTATTCGATAATACGTATATCTCGCTAAAGGTCATAAATAAATAGGCTTTATATATGGTATTTACTTTAAAACTATTCTATCCTCGTTTATAATATTATTTCAGTCTATCACATCAGGATTGTACATTTGAAAACAGATGGTTTAGTATTAAAAACCCGACTATGGTTGACCTACTCATGGCACACTGTGTATATAATTGTCCCTCAAACCTCTAGGTTATAGTTTCTAAATTTGAAATGGGATTATGCACGCACGCATAAACACCTGCCCACACGCCCGCACATACACATACACATACATTACGGATGAAACGTATTCTAGTGAAGCCGGAATTCCATAGTTTTCATATAAAGATAATGACTCGGCAAGGCAAACCAAAGACAACACTTAATTTTCCTTACCTTCCCCATTCTACAACACCCTATATTTCTCTATTTATGCCACACACTATTGATATTTAAGTGAGTGTCCCTGCTGCAAACAGAAAGTAAACGAACATATCCAAGATCTTTTGTGCTATTTTCCCAATTTTTCACGTTTTACTTAGATCATCTGATATAAACATTATAGGTAAAGATATTATGAATAAATTTAAATGAATTGGTTAGACAGAGATATATTTACGTTTAAAGTTGTTTAGATTATCTTCTGTAAAGGGAGTCACTGTGTTGGCATGACATTCTGTATCGTAGCATGTAATATATTATACGCCAATATGTGATATTCTGTGTAGAATGTTATTCTAAAGTAAGAGAAACAAAAGTCTACTTGTAAATCTAAGCAACAGATAATATTAAATACAAGTATATTGCCTGGATGAATGAATGCAGTGGTAGTTTTCAGTAAAGGCCCTAAAGCCAAAGGATTAAAGTAGTCGACAAGTCTTTGGATTCTTACATATATCTCATGGAACTGAAACAAAATATTTTATGAATGTTTTTTTTCTTCATATTACTGTTGCAATATATAAATAAATGAAGACTAGATTTGGGCATAGAGATTAATTTAAATGCTAAGAATGAATGATTCACTTATATGCTTAAAACTGTTCATATTTATACTATATATATATATATATATATATATATATATATATATATATATATATATATATATATATATATATAGTATTTTCTGTCTGACTCTAACCCAATTAACTGTTTAATAGAGTAAATCTAAACCTGGATGCAATCTTCATTTGGTAAACAAACTATCTCTTAATGCAACTAAAACGCATACTGTTAATTCAACCAGCTTCCAAAAAATCTTGACCAGCATAAGCTGTTAGTCAATGGTAACACTCTGATACGAGCTAATTCCTGTACATTCCTAGGCATAACAATAGATGAATCACTGTAAGATTTCACGAGCACTATTTGTCATGAAGCAAGTTAAATTCTCTTTCCCAGTGGAAAGCTTGCATACCCTGTACTTTGTACTACTCCATCCAAACTTATTATATGGAATTCTTTCCTAGGGAAATGCCAAATCAAACATTCTACACAAAATAGAAGTTCTTCACAAACGAGCACTCGAACTATACACAAAAAACAATACAATAGTCACACCGATCCACTATTTAAACAGTCTGGTATCTTTTGCTTGTAGTTCAAGGAGTATCCCAGGCTGTCGCTTGTTTGGCACAGCCTCTGTGGTGGAGTCCTTCTCCGTAGAGTTTCTGTATCTGAAAATGGCCTTGTAAAGTTCCGGTCCCGGAAGTACCGGTGCCGAACCTTTACAAAAGATTTAGGGTGTGTTGTTTGGCTTTTGCCAGATGTATGGGTTCTTTTTAAATAAGGGTATTATTATGTGTGGCGTGGCTGTGATTTTGTGCATTATAATGACTGCTTTTCTGTGTCGGTTAGGTTGTGTTGTGCCGGAGTTAAGAGTTGTTTAAGAGGTTGTCGGCAGGCTGGGAAGGCGGGAGAATTAATTAGATAGTGGACGGTCGAAGTTTTGAATAACATGGTTGTGCGACGCGGCTGGTATCAGATATCTGTTTATTAGTCGGGTGCATATTTATGCATGACTACTCCCATCAGAGATTGCCTCTTTTATTTACAGGCATACATAGTATAAATCGTGACACAAATGGGGCTTATGAAACCAGACAGTCTGATATGTTCTATGTCTCTAGAACAAAATACAAATTTATTGACAAACTCCCGCTATTCCAGTTTCCAACGACATGGAACACATGGCATACTCAGATAAATGTCAATAACTCACGCGTTTGTCTGAAACGATCCTTCAAAACAAAGTGCTTAGATAGTTACGTTGCAGGTGTTAACTGCAACAACCCATATTGCGGGGACTGCTACATCACACCATAACTTCATATGTTTCTTTGTCCAAAACCCTCAATTGTCTTTGGATTTTCTTCTCGTGCACAGTGATGGGTGGTGATTCTCGGCCGCGTGCAAATGTCATATGTTTTTTTAAACTCTTTCATCTTATATATATATTTATATATCTATTATATTTATGGGGCAGCAGAAAGACAACCTTTCCAGGTTATGCTGCTCCACCATTTTCATAACACCTATATTTGTCTTATATTTGCTTATCGTGTGTATCTTTTATAATGTATATGTATTGGAAATGGAAATAAATTATCTATCTATCTATCTATCTATCTATCTATCTATCTATCTATCTATCTATCTATCTATCTATCTATCTATCTATCTATCTATCTATCTATCTATCTATCTATCTATCTATCTATCTATCTATCTATCTATCTATATATATATATATATATATATATATATATATATATATATATATATATATATATATATATATATATATATATCTATCTATATATATTATATATATATATATATATATATATATATATATCTATCTATATATATATATATATATATATATATATATATATATATATATATATATATATATATATATATATATATATATATATATATATATATATATATTGACAGATGATTATAAGTAGCAAAGTTTATACGCATTCCTTTTTAATGTAATGTATTGTGAGCTTCAATGTAATTTGAAATGTGCAATTCAGACAAGCTAATTCCCTTCATTTCCCCTCCCCGAATGCTAAACATATTGGGGGCTGCACATAAAAAACTTCATATGAATTTTTGTCCCCCCAATTTGGGTTTAGCATTTTTTTCCGGAGGTGATGGGTTGTTTTTGGCTTGGTGAAAGTCATAGGGTTTTTTTAATCCATTTGTATTAGCTAATAATAGCTAGTACCAGTTATGGGGCTTGAGTCAAGACACCTACTCCAGGTTATTGGGTAATTTTATAAAATTATTTAAGTCAATATAGTTTTTCCTTTGGTGTTTTTTGGGAATTGTATACCGCATAGGAAAGGAAAAAATTTCTATTTGTTTTAATTTAAAGATAAAATTTTCTATATATAAACTATCTCTAAATTGTGTTAGAATAAATATCCTATCCTGGTATTTAATTATATATTGACAATTGTGTGATTAAAGCAGCCAAGTTTTGTTTTGTTTTTAAGAAAAACTATTGTTTATTCTATAATTTTAAATTATCTGAATATCTATGGAATCATGTTCTCTAAACTCGGTAAGAAGTATAAATATATTTCGCATTACATCTATTATTATTACTTATTGAGGTATCGGAGTATATATACAGATGAAATTAGTAATTTGACAGAATATCGTTGTATGTTACCATTGTTGTACGGGCCTTTGTCACTCACTTTAAAATTTGGCCGCCTCCGTGGTCTAACTTGTAGCGCGTTGGATTACAGATCACTACTACCTGAGTTCTAATCTAGGCGTCGGCATACATGAAGGGTGTTTCATCTTTGACTTTGCCTCAGTACCTTTGAAGGTCACTCGGCCCATTTAGCCTAACATGCGCACAAAGTGGCCGTACAACATCCATCATCATCGCTCTCTAAATTTAAAAAAAGACTCAGATTACAACAGCTTCACTGGTATTTACCTTTGGTTCAGTTAGTTTTGATACGGTCGCTTTGTTCAATTCGGTACTTTGAATGTGTGAAAAGGATTTTGTACAGTGTTCATGAATATACCGAAAACCGGTGCAGCAGGAACTAAATCATTGTTATACGTTCTATTTGCAAGATCGGGTCGTGAGATGTGCAACACGGTTGCGAACATGCCAGTAATTTTGTTAGAAAGAGGTCTAATATATAAATATATAGAACCATCATCCAATTGGTACATAATGAAGCTTTGACAAAAGTCTTCAACGTTTCATAATATATGTTCTTTATTTCATAATAGTAGGATTTATGTATCAAATTCAGCTTCCTCTCTGCTCTAAGGTAGATATTAAAAGGGTTGCATGTTTTTTTGTGGTATTTATTTCTCTTGGAAGCATGAAGACTACTACTACTACTACTACTACCACTACTACTAATACTACTACTACTATTACTACTAATAATAATAATAAGTAAAAGTTAAACAAATTAGTTTCGTAAAATTATTGAAAAAGTGATTTATATTAGATTATTATAGATAAAAAGACTACCGATTGCATGCAATTTTAAACAAAGGATTATTTACGTGATATGTGAATCGTTATTCCGATTTTGTTGTGCTCACGTGAGATGGTTTGAGAGAAATACAGCTGCGTATCAGAATCTTATTTCACTAGCAGTCTTTAGTCTGGGTTTTGGGACTACTGGAAGAGTTGTAATGAAGGAATTAATTGGGGTTAACCGTGATGTAGTACAAGAACGATATTGACGTAAATAGGGACCTTGGTATGGAAGGAAAGGGATATTGAAATGTATTCGCTGCATAGCGGGTGAACAAGGCATTTCTGTTTCAGCGAAAGTTATTTTAAACAGGAAATATAAGTCAACTGACAAGGATGCGTTCCTTGCGGGTTTGGTAATCTGTTCTGTGATCCATAAGATAATCAATATCATATGGCAGTTATTTATTATAGTACATTAATGGACACCGTAGATGGGCATTCACCTTTAAGGACAAAGGAAATGCCAAGAAGACCACAACTTCCTTGATGGGATGAGACACAGAAAATATGTTGAGCGGTTGTGGACCACAACCAGTCTGTATATTCATTAAGAAATGTTCAATTTCAATACAATTGAATTTAAGAATATATTGCTTCTTCCAAATAAAAAAAAAACATTAAAAGATCAGAATATGCAAAGGAATTGAAAGGAATATTTCAGTATTTTGAATAATATACTATATAAAAAACAGA
The DNA here is from genome assembly GCA_025642065.1 of Paralvinella palmiformis. Lineage (NCBI taxonomy): Eukaryota > Metazoa > Annelida > Polychaeta > Terebellida > Alvinellidae > Paralvinella > Paralvinella palmiformis. The sequence continues at coordinate 9,002 of JAODUP010001613.1, forward strand.
CTGTTATCCTAAATATTATAAACTCAGACAAATATATAGCCCATTTTTTAATAGCCTCTTCTGCCAAAAGATATGAAATATACTTAATGAGTTTCCTTCCGGCACTTTATTACAGGGTATGATATTGATAGAAGACTCCACGATGGATGCATTCGTGGCGCTTACAGAAACTGATATCAGCTAATTCCCGATAATATATTATATAATAATATATTGTTTTCTAGGTTGAAAGACCTGTTCTGTCTGTCAGGAAAAGTACTTGAATGGTTTTAATCGATTTGGAACAATGTGTCTAGGTGGTATTTTATCTGATGTTGAGGTATTGTCATCTATTTTACCATTTTACCATGGATCAGTTTTTGGTATTCTTATTTTCACAAAATATACCGTTCTCCTGAGGCTATTGCACAAGGATATGGTGTTAAGTATCACCTGTATGCTAATGAAACACAACTACATACACCACTGGATCCTGGCAATGAGCTAAATGTCTCCTTCCTGAAGTATTTAGAATATCGAATTGCTGATATTCGTCTGCGAATGACTCAAAATCTTCTAAAATTAAATGAAGGTAAAACAAATAATTTCTATTTGGCTTCGCTGCATTAGGTTAAACTAAATCGTTAAAAATACCGGCATTTCAGATCGTTGCATTTTCTACATATCTGTATGAACTGGTGTCCATTAGGAAGGTCATCTAGAAACCTCAGGTCATCCAGTAAGACAATATTGCCCGTGTCTCGTCACAGGTTAATTTTACATTTGGTGTTGCTGTTGGATATTCGAAATGCTTCCTAGGTTTAAAAGTTTAAATCGGTTCTGAAAACACACCTGGTCAAGTTTGTTTCTGGTTTTACAGACATATTAGTTGGGCATCACTAAACTGCACTTTTGAATAGTTCCTGTTAGTAAGCATGTTTAATTAAATTATTATTATTATTATTATTATTATTATTATTATTATTATTATTATTATTATTATTATTATTATTATTATTATTATTATGTAGACTTTGAGGGTTGGATTAACATATCAAAAATAAGTCCCGCTACCACGTTCTGAACCTTTGGAGCTTTAAAATAATGATTGGGATATGCCAGAAAACGATCAATTGCAATAATCTAATCAACATAATAATGAGGCATGTACCAAGAATATTGTAGAATTATGTGTCAATACTCTATGGATACTAAATGGAATTTCCAAATGTGCGATTGTGCTGTTGCGGGTACATTATGAAAATGTTTTGTCCATAGACATGTGAGATCCAAATATACCTCCTATCAGCTATCTGGTCAAATATATTAGTATTTGTATTTAGAGGTACTTAAAGCATTTTTTATATTGAATTTAGGCTTTCAAAATGCAATAAATTTGTATTTGTATGTAAAATATTCCATAAAGCAGTTGCTTTTTAAACAAATTATCCCATTCTTGAAAATACATAAAAATTGTTTCTTGGAAAAAGTATACTCTTTCAATCAATGTAGATAGAAAGAAGAGGTTAGAATTCGGTCTATAGTTCTTCAGGAATTGTAGAGAATCATGCATTAAGTTGAGGCAATGCTAATTATTTTCTACATTGAAATAATGGAAATTCACACCTCCCAATATTCTTTTCATTATATTCGAATGATCTGGCTGTGATTGACATGTTAATACGCTAACTGTTAATGCCAGTAAAACATAATAATATTAGTATGTTGCTAATGCCACGATGTCTTTGCTTTAGAAATATAATCTAAATGTACTATCATTTAAAAGTCTAGAGTAAGCGGCAAAGAGTACGGTACAGAATTTCATGGCAACAACTTTATTCTGAAAGTTGTTTCTTATCATGCTTATATTTAACTATCTGTCCACAAGCTCCAGTCGTGCATTTGTCAGTAGTGTATGGTAATCAGACGCAGAAGCAGGAATGGCGTAGATGAGCAAAGGGAAAGATGGGTAACTGTAAATAAAAACCATTATCTTCATCTCTGAATCAGCCAGGTCTTCTGATCACATCATAAAAATTCAATTTCTATTAATGTATGAATCTGCCCCAAACCCGTATTATCGCTCATCTGTCACAATCCGATTTCACAAGAGGTTTTGAGCAGATTATATTGTAGTATTGGTGTTAGTTACTAAATAGCCATTTTTCCATATAATAATACTTATATATCATTGCTTATTCACATAATTAATATTTTTGCCAATGGCAATTTCAAAATCCATTGATATTGTCATAACGTCCCAGTTAGTGGAATTATGATTTCCCAATGATTATTGAATAGATCGCGTTGTGATGTAGACATACCAAGGATTCCACTAAGATTTTTAATGCACTCATATGTCATGCAATGGCATCAAAATATACGGAAATACAACATGGTCAAGCTATTGAAATCATATGGAATCATATTTGCCTTTATTAAGAAAAAGAATAATTCGAGATTATTGAATGTAAACTTTAAGTATGTTTATTGCTACTTCAATTTATTTATATAACACTATTCCAGAATAAATATGATGAAATATTTCTGTATGAAAATATAATTTATACACAGGTAATTGTAGTGCACCGGAAGATATCACTGTACCTCTCAGTGTAAGACCACCTAACATCGATCAGTTTGTGTTTCTTGTTTGAATTTTGTGATCCCCAACTCTTAATATCGTTCAACACGCACAATTCAACTTCATGTAAACATTTGAGCTGCTTCTGGTGTATTAACATTACTAGTTACTAAATATTTCTTATTTTGATGACTTATCACTTACATAAGTACCAACTCACATAATTTAGTTTCCAGTTGATTTAAGCCATAGAATGATACAAATCTATAATTTCTTCGGGACATTTAATCAGCTATATAGAAATCTTTTGTCAAATGTCTTAAGTCACATTCATAGCGATAAAAGTTTATTATCCGAAATTTAAAATCATTATTTCTATTCATCTATTATTACGATCGAGTCAAAGAGGGAAGTGAGTTAAACTAAGGCGTTCCCATAAAAGGCATAAATAAGGTTAATAGTTACTACACCACTTATTCGCCGAGATAATTGAGATCCAGACGGCTAAGACAACGATATAGCTACCAAATAACTCGACCATATAGCCAATTCTTTTGGTAAAATCCTGATCTTAGATCAAGACAGCTCGATCCTGGCCAGTTCCGATATTTCACTTCTTGTTTTCCACTTTCTAAACTATACGCTAATTAAAGATATTATAATACGATATTTAGATGTAGAGATGTAGAGTTGTTGTTTAATATTGTAAAATCTACTTTGTGAAGACTGAATATACTGTAATATTCTGTTGTATTTAAGCTTCATTGACTTAATTGTTTTCTAATAATATGATTTTAACAGATGCTGTTAACAATACATTATATAATGCATTTATATGGAACTTTTACTATGAATCTATTATTGACTGATTAGAAACAAGCTTTATGCTGCTTATAATTTGTAATATATTAATATGTTCCAGATATCAAGTGAATAAGTGTCAAATGTCGACTATATTGCCTACCTTGCGTATGCCACCTCGGAGATGTGCCAATCATACATACAGCCACCATTTCCCTTGTAACATATTTCCAACCATTTTGTTTAATGAAAGCTGTCATTCAATTATCCTTCCTTGTTCATAATTTTTCTAATTGAATAATTCTATATTTTCCACACTGACTTGATTTGGACTTGTCCATTAATTTTAATATGAATAGCAAGTCCGCTAGAATAGCAAGTCCCATCTGTATTATAGTTTCAACACAGTTTCCAACTGAAAATGGTTATGTACTACAACTCGAGCCTATTCGTTTGTGTATTGGTTTAGATTTCGGCACTATTGAGAGCAATAAATACCGTCCCCTGTTAGCTGCAGTATCTTGAGTTCAGCACTCCAGCACAAGCACACCATTTATCCCTTCATTCCGTTAGACGAGAAGAAATAAGTCTGCTGTTCTTATGTGACACTTAAGTTTTATCTCTAGTTATCTCTAGGACAAGGTAATCCATTTCTACCGCTGTAAAATAAGTGGCCAATTACCTAAATATAGGGATGTTTCATCCATCCATCCATCTAATAATAGTTCCCGGGGAGTTTTCTACTGATCATATGTATCAGAAGAACGCGGCAACGTAGTTAACTAAGCCGTAACCTATTGCCGTGCCATACAATACGTTAAGACTGATGTTAGATAATTTGGTTTTACTAAAGATTGCCAATCATCGTAATAATCCCCGTGCCCTTGTGAATGGGACACTCTAAAATATATATCAAATCTGGGATCGAATTAAATTTTGTTACCTGCGCGTTTGAGATGTTTCATAATTCGTTAACATGCTTCCAGATATTTAATCTAGCCATTGAATGTTTTGCCCTCTCTCGAAGATGCGTCCACCAGAAAAAGAAACACATTAGACACAACATCATTTTATCTGGAAAGAACGCGGAATATGATATATAACTTTCTTAGCTAATTTCAAAATACACCGAGAAACATAAATACCGTAATATGATAAAACTATTCGTAAGGTGTCCAATAATAAACTGATATACGATATATCATAAATATATCATTAGAACGGCAAGAAGCTAAAATATAATGAACATTATAGACTTGTAACCTTTATTTATAAATTCTCTTCAATGAAATTATGAAATATGTCAATATTTTGAATTAAACTAATTTCATTAGTATTCTGCTATACACCTCAATGGCCTCGTTATGAATATCGTCATAAGGTAGTTTTGAGTTTTCTTCTGGGTCGCTTTATTATCATATTAGTTAATCTTAGTCACCATTTCCCACTTTAAATGCTAGTCATAAATTGTTTCATGTAATTCTGTTTTGTTCAAATGGGATATTAGGTGGAGTATTTTATGTGTATAAATCATACGAAATGGTGAATATCGATTGTTTTGCTGTAGCTAATTAGTATGTGAATTTCAATGTAAACTGTAATGGACTAAATTCATTTTGCCAAATCTTTTGACTAGTCTATACTTTGAAGTTTGCTAAATTTACCATGAAACCATCATGAAACAGTCTTTACGTTGGATACATTGTCCAGAAAGGGTTACTCACATGAGATTTAAGTTTGTTTCAGCTTTCAGATGGAATGTTTCGAAACTGCTCCTCAGCACATCTTCATTACACATGAACCAAGTGAGGTGACGAAGCAATCTGAAGAAAAAAAGAATATATATATATATATATATATATATATATATATATATATATATATATATATATATATACTAAATAAAATACTGGACAACAGTAGTGGACAAATGCAGAGTGTTAGGTGTATATGTGTATTATTTAAGCATCGTTATTATTATTATTATTATTATTATTATTATTAGTAGTAGTAGTAGTAGTAGTATTATTATTATTAGTATTATTATTGTGGAATTTAGTCGGGAAAATGTCATGAATTGGAAGGGATATTTACAAATATTGAAGATGAAGATGGCGATGATTAAAAAAAACTAATACTACTCATTACTTGATTTATATACAAGATAAGAAAATATATATCAATACAAACTTGTTCAAGTTTAGCCATCTAATTGCATATTGTGAGCTATATTATAGCCACCAGTTATATTTACAGGCCATATATGATGCTTCTGCTAATATTGAGCAGTTACGAGTGAACTTTGCAAAGCAAACAACCTTGTTATACATTATTATCAAGTAAAATAGTTTGGTATAAAGTGTGTGCTTTGTTAATATAATTTAAAATACTCAGGATGTCTGGTTCATGTGTGATTTCATTGATCGAACTCCAATGCAATCCGACGGTATACTACATGTCTAAATTGATAGCAAAATGGAGCCTGTGAAAATTAAATTAATTACATATACATGCTTTCACATATGCTTTGCAAATTAATAATCAATAAGCTGTTTAGAATTTTATGGGAAATACACAATTAGCTAAACACAAACAGTCGGTGATGCTATGAATTTTGTAAATTATCGAAATATTAATTTAAAACGCTTTCTAGGTTATCTAATAGGATTTCTTGAAGTAATATGGTTAATCCCTAGGGGGGAATATCATTTGATTGATATAAATGAAATAGTTTTTTTAATCTGTTAATCGAGTCAAAACCTAAATGTGAGATTATAATAGAATAATGATCTCTTGTCACGGAATAGATGATGATAATTGATGTTTTACGTCCTCTTTTGTACACATGATAAGCTAAATGGGCCGAACGACCTCCAGTGGTAATGAAACACAGTTAAAGAAGATACAGCCTTCAGATATACCCACGCCGAGGCTCGAACTCAGGTGGTAGTGATCCATGTTCCAACCAGTTTGACCACGGATGTGCCATTTGTCGCGGAATAAACTGGAGGTATAAATGGTTTATCGGTGTCGAAATCCTTTCATCTTTGTATTTTATATGTTGGCTGGGCGGATTAATTGGTTTAAGCGTGATAAAATGAAAATAATTAAATACTTTTAGACTGGATTATTTTGGGTGAGTACTAAAATTGATTATTAAATTATAAATTATTAATTATAATAACCGATAATAAGCTCATATCTCGGTCATAAGCTACTGGATAGATTAAACAACTGATCAATTTGGGTTTTATTTATGTTTACCTCTAAGCTTTGCTACACTCTATCGATTAAAGTGTCATTAATAGCGAAACCGTTCAATCCTGATTGGTATTTACTGTTAGAATATGCCGACACCATTCCATCTTCTTTAGTATTTCGTTGTATATTCTAGAAAATGTTTGAATTCCGGAAGTGGAAGCAGTTTTTTAGCTGATTCAATTATTGCATTTAATACACAAATCAGTGAGTAATCCATGTTAGAATATCAGCGAACATTGTATTATATGGCCACAAATTCGCTTAGGCATATTTAATATGGGAACGCTTCAATAAAATTTATCGATTGATTTTCAACTTTCGATTAGTAGAAAATGATTCAAATGACAGATCAATGATTATTACTAACAATTATTGATTAATACGTAAATCTCGCCAAATGTCAGGAAGTGTATCAGCTGTAATTTCAACTCAACTCAAGTTCACTAAGTCTGTCGAAATTGCAACTTAGAATCAATATACAATTCAGTAGATTTATCAAATACTTTATCAGGCAGTACGAATAAGAGGAATAGGCTGTAAGCAATACGATTTACATACCGTACTCACGCGAATAAGGTTATCTGCTCGAACAAGGGCATGCTTGAACAGGGGCCGGGGGTATATATGATTTGAAATAAATAAGCACCCCTGGTTGATTTAGCGCCCCCCCACCGAAGAAAACAAACGAAGATACACATGTATGAATACTCTAGTATAGATTCATTTATCATCGTCCATATTCTATTCACACGTCAGCAGCATACTTGCCATTGATGTTCATGTCAGTTAATTTATACTGGTATTATAGAAAATTATCGGCGAAAATAATCATGCACAAAACTCCAAAGCTAACGTCGTATCTCATGTATGTGCGCAGTCTCCGTCTTAATACGAACTTTCCGCTCGACATGATCGGCGCCATGGACGAAACACCAGTCTGGCTCGACATGGAAGCTGACACAACGCTGGATTTTATTGGTAAAAAATCAAACTCCCTCAAGACCACTGGTCATGAAAGGTCGCGCGTGACGGTCGTTCTAGCCGCCAAAGCCGAAGGGACAAAGCTGCCACCATTCATCGTTTTCAACGGCAAGCGCCGAGACAAGGGCATGGACTAAATCACTGGTTTCGTGACAGTAACCGGATGAATGAGAACCTAACACACAAGTGGCTGAAGAAAGTTTACTATGTTTTAATAAAACGCAAATTTCGTACCATACGTTGACATGTTTTTGGATGGATGAACAATATTTTCAGTACGATAATCGTTCATATCAGACACCAACATGTCTTAAAAACAATAAAAACCTCTGCTTGAATAACGGCATGCTTGAATAGCCGTGGGGGAAAAACAGTCACCAAAAACAATAGCCGCCCGGGCCCTTATTCGCGTGAGTACGGTAGTCGTGAAGCCTTGAGATGTCATGGTAAAAAGTGTTTGTGGAATGAACATTTTTTTCACACTACAATTGAAATAAAGTTATGCAAATAAAGAAAAAGTAGCTTTAGGCAAGAAGACGCTTCTAGGAGTAAATTCAAATGTTAAGAAATATATGCTAATAACATCCCTCCAAATTTACACAACAATTAAAACTTAATTTTACTTACTCTCGTCACTTAGCTAGCTTAAGTAGCAAACACTATTATGAGCTCTTTCTATATGTACTAAATAGCGAGCTACATCAGTTGTTTCTACGTGTTAGATTCACTAGCTTACACATGTATTATTAATGAGAATTCTCCCTTCATGACTGTTAGAATTCTTCTGATTTAAAGCTCGTTTTCTTCTTGGTCAAGTGATAGTTTCTAGATTCGCCCTTTATTAGCCAATCAAGAAGCTGATAACAGGTGTTGAGAATTCACTCGATCAAACCGCCATTCAAGGACAGTTTGTGGTTGGAGAGAATCACGTATTAAGTAATGGAATTTCGAATCTACCGTCAAATTTGTTATTCGGGAATCAAATTAGCTAGACGAAGGCAAATAATAATATCTAAACACAAATAAAAACACAAACCAGAATGATACTAGAACCAAAAAAATCTGTCTCTTGGCGAGATGATATATTCTTCTCTCCGCTAGAATTGTTTTATTTATTAATGTTCCAAAATGTACAAAAAGAAGTACATTTTATAAAGTAATTTGCAGATACAAGTCGAATTGATTTCTGGGAAATGTAAAAGTGGGAAGAAAGTGAAACGGCAAACGAAGCAACAATTCCATGTAAGAACCATTTACGAACAAGTAAATAAACACAATTAGAGCTGGACCAAGACTAGCACTTCTATTAAATGCATCCATCGGGAAACCAAACGTGAAGAATGTTTTTTTATTATCCCAGTGAGAGATCACGCTTGTCTTTGTCAGGGTTCTTATTATAATATTAGTCACATTTTATTTTAGATCTTTACTAAGATATAAAACATTACATGCTGTAACCAGTCTATTAAGGTACCCGTCGGGAATGTTGTTATTGTATTGAAGTTATGCTGTTACTTGGTTCATGTTGACGAATAAATTACATAGAAAACAGAATGTGACAGAAAGTTTCAACTGTACTGAGTAAATAAATGGCACCGCTTCTTCTAGAGTGTTAGCGTTAGTCAAATAATCTCACTTTCACTATGTTTAGAATATGTCTTACGAAATTAAGATATTGTTTATAGCAGAGACGTATACATAATGTTATTTTGATGTACTTTCTAATGGCATTTATTAACACAAATATTATTCCGCATGTTCTACTCTACAGGTATAAATCAACATAAATATTAAATATTACAAATTAAAGTTTTTCGTACTTTTTTCGATGACCTTATCAGTCATCATGTACTAACGCTTCACAGATAGTCACGCATCATGATGTAATGACATTTCCCTTGATATCTTCTTCCAATAGGTGATAAAAGTTTCGATGTGTTCTTCACTGCTATCTCCCATATTTCACTGAAACATTTAGGTGAGATTAATTTCCTCTTGCGTTATTTTACCAAGGAAAATTTCAGCCACGTCTCTAAAGCGACAACCATGTGTTTCGTACCTTTGATGAAAATACTACCTTCGATCTTTACTCATGACAGATGTGGAATCATTTTGGAAATCAATTTGATAGTTTCGCCTTCTTCGTAATTAGCTAATCATTTTGATAACGGCGTAGATCTACCGTTTGTGCCTCTTGCAGTGTATTGTCTTCAGACATAATTGTACACATTCGTAGTTTCCTTTATATGCAGTGAGTGCCCATTTGTGGATGATGAATAATGGTTTACATTGTGCGAGAGAATACATTTGTCTATATAACTGTGAACAAAAAGACCCCATTCTTTTGATTCGTGATGAGAACCCATTTCTCAATGTCATTACTGAGATATGAATAATTATTTCAAACAGCTGCAGTTTGACAACTGTTGCCCCCAAAGGTTCCACTCAATCAGTCTTGTATCTAGAATTTCTGCATTAGACATTGTTTTTTCAAAATCACAAATCAAGTCACCCACTTCGGGTTGATTTGGAAAGTAATCAAAATCTTTAATGGGACAGGCAGTTTTCATTTTCTTCAACCTCTAAATATCCACTATACATTAGTAGCAGTTATTCACTTGGTTCTGTGGTTCTCTCCATATTCGGGGTTAGCTGAAGTACATTAAAGGCGGTCGCCCAGAATTCATTCTAGAAAGAACTAAGACATAACAGCCATTGGTAGAATCTAATAAGTACTGGAAGTTTCCGGAAAGCATCAGCTCCTGAAGGATACTAGGATATTCGATGCCTAGAATTGCGAGAATGTGGAATATCTTTTTCTAAAACCTGATATATGGTGCAAGAAAAGAAATGAATAGGAAAATGCAAAAATATTAATACAATAAACATTTTGTTAAATGATGTAATTAGCTCTTTAATGAATGTACTAAATCGCTTATTACGATGTTAAAAGTATATGGGATTTCCTTATTTTAATTTAATTTAATTGAGATTGTTTTCTCAGGTAAAATTGTATTATCTCTAAGATATATTGCGGTGCACTATGTTGGACACGGCGTATTAGTCTCTATTAAGTTATTGGGCAGGCAGCTTGAAAGTGTATTAAAGAAGTATAGGCGCGATGGCATAAGTTTATTCACCAGTATGTTGTACTTCCAAAAATAATAATCGTGTAATATAACTTATCTTCCATAGCTGACCATAATCTGATTTGCAAAGAGTGATCTCCTGTTCATCCATTGGGATGGTGGAATAGACTATGACACTTAAATTTTGCACGTGTGATATAGATAAAGTTGAAGAATGTCTCACATTAAACAAGATTGTATCATTGTTTTTGGGAGTAACGCATAGAGGAGAATAGCACGATTCTGCCTTGTTTCCATTCAACTTGAGTATGCTGGGATGGATCCATGACTCAATTTCTTTGAGGCAGGGCTTAGAACGGCGTACAGTATCACGCTGTTCAACGTCTTCTTTGGGCTTCAACGATAGATACAAATGGCTGTCGCCATCATAGAAGTGGCGACATCACCATCCGTGATGGCGCGACCTCATCTAGGTGAGCGATTTACTCGAGATACGGAAGCAATGCTCAAACCTAATAAATAATATTAAGTTGTCTACAGTGTCAAATGGAGCAGACAGATCAAGAAAAGGAGAATGGAAAAACAACAACTCCCGTTTTACGGCCATATGCCTATAGTGCGCGGTTATTGCAATTATGTGAATGCGCGCACTTTGCAATATGCAGATTATATCTCATGAAGTGGTTTAAAATTTCAATAACATTAGTTACATAACGGGCAGCAACATTACACTTAAAACCATAGCAAATATAATACATAGTTACTAAATTACACGTAGAACAACGAAATATAGGATTAACAAACTAAGAAATATATATGAAGAATGTTAAGGATATGACTAGAATAATTAATAATGCGCCCTTACTAGCAGGAACCATTCAAAGGCTCTGTACAAACAATATGTAATATGCCCCAAATGTTAGGCTCTGTAAGTGATTTAAAAACAAAAATTATTTATCTGTGAAGGCGACATTGAACAGGTGTGTTTTACGAACAGATATGAAATTTTCAAGAGATGACGCATTTCTAATTAATATGATTTAAAAGATGGACGCAAATCAGGTACTAGCTCAAATGGTATGTTCCATCCAGATTATAAGACAAGCACGTGTGCCTTCCACCTTAGTACGAATGAGGCAGAGGCTATTGCACAATGTAGCGAGACAGGACGGATCGCCAAAAAGTATCATGCAGTCGAGAGGATACCTGGCGATGATAACTCATTCACGTCGCTGTGTTCATGCGATGCTCCTGACGGCTGTTTTCATGTGTCTCACTCGTACTCGCACAACTGCCATATGCGTGCAATACTGCGCGCATATGTCAGTAAAACGAGTGAGTGCGTCGGTCAATAAAACATATTTCGCATATCACCAAAAGGCATATATGCAAGTCGGCATAGGATAAAGTTCACAATATCAATTTGAAGATTTCTTGATAATAAATCTCACTTCCTATTGTGACTCAGTTACAAAGGCGACAAGAACACCGGATACCTCTGAAGGTGTTACAGGTAACTGGCTAACGAGGCTAGAAATAGAGTGTAAAAAATCCCGACGGCAGCAATTTACTGCTTTACTTGTTAGGAAGGATGAGGCATTATCAAACTGAATATGATTTGTTATCCGATAGATGCCTTTGGTGTAGTGTCCGTCATTCGCTTTATTCTGGAGGCGTTACACAATTCGATTCATTGGAATCCGCGGTAAAGTTTTGAAGCTGGATTACTAATTGGAGTTGATAATTCTGATGAAGGCACCAAAATATGCCAACATAGGTTGAAAAATCGTCATAGATAATTTGAGACAATGAACAAATACGCTTTATTTTAATTTAATTCAGCGTGTTATGATGGAGCCTATCGACTAAAATGTCAAAATTAGCGAACATAATCAATTCTGACATTCGCTTTCGAATAGAATATCAATACTTATCTGCAGCATCTTGTCCTTACGGTGTATACAATCAAAATCAATACAAATGTCTGAATCAAAAATGTGGAATCCGTTTTTGGTCAGTTTCAGTTAATCCAGGTAATTCATAGATCAGTGAATAATACAGGTCATATTATTTGTGAACATAAAATTGAATTAACAACACTTCGTTCGGGCCGATAGATTCAATTTGGTTGTTTGGCCTTCGACATTTTGTTGTTTGGCCTTGGATTATCAGAAAATGATTCAAATGACAGACTAATGATATATCTGACTGCCGCATTAGCAACAATGAGTATTATTATTATTATTATTATTATTATTATTATTATTATTATATTATTATATTACCATTATTATTATTATTATTATTATTATTATTATTATTATTATTATTATTATTATTATTATTTTCATTAGTGCTAATTCAAATAACCCTATAGATATCGTCATTATTATTTCTTATCAGGTTATCACCTACCGTGGATTAATATGATATTTCAACCAGTTTAGCACAAACTTATATTAGAAGATTAATCCATTCATGCTAGAACCTGAAATAAAAACCCGAAGGGATATCTTAACAGTATGCGCATTGGTGAATCAGGAAGTATGTCAGCCTCAATTTATGCTTCGTTTGTCCATTGATATGTATATTTCAGCTACCGATACTCGGCGTTCATAAAACAAAAATTAAATAAAATTGTTTGCTGTTGTCATCCAGTTAAATGATTCTTCACCAAAACATGAGATAAATCATTAAAATAACACTCGATATCTTTATATTCTTATATTTTGTTTAACTAGAAGTTGCTTAAAACAGATAATTTGAACATCTTACCATCTGTAGTCAGGGAGTAATTAATAATGCTTAGCCTCGCCGACGTTCACACCCGGAACGGACTGACATATGTGCGCGGCATTGCACGCATATGGCAGTTCCGCGAGGGCGACTCCCACCTGAGTTCGAACCTCGGCGTGGGCATATATAACAGGTATTTCATCTTTGACTTCGCTTCATTACCTTTGGACGTCGCTCGTTCGTTTAGCCTACCATGTGCACAAACGTGGCCGTAGAACTTCAATCATTATCATCATCATCATCCCCCATCATCATCATCATCATCATCATCATCATTGTTCACACCCAGAAGCTACAACCGATTAAGATACCACAAGCTAAATATATAAACCATGAATGCATACAACAATTAGAGAAGAAAACAATTTAGAGAAAGCAATTGATTGTTTAGAAAAACGAAAAGATATGACGTTGGGTTCTCGTGCTGTTCAGAGTTTCATATTAATCACGAAACACTGATTATTGAAGCAAGTTCTTGTACCTGAGCAATTGTATGTTATTTGTTTTAATACATTCGGCATACAAACAGCTAGTATTAGTTGTGCTGGATGCAACCAAGAGAGATAACTGAGAGGCCACTGCTTAGGGAATACGATAACTTAGAACTAAACCAATAAAGAGTAATGCCATCGTACACAGCTGGTAATATTACTCATAGAAAATAATGGTACTGGGGAATTAGATAAATCAGATATATTACTGATAAATACACGGACATCTGTTTACCAGGTGTATGTTCAAAAGGGCACCTCTCAGTTTACCTAATGGCACACGATGGGATAATGTCAGCTGGCAATAAATTCAATATGCATCATAATCAAGGAATGAATTGGACACGTCAATGGCATTATCGTGCATTAGGTGAAATTATGAATATATGAAGAAACGTGAATAATGGGATTATATACGGTAAAGAGATTACGATATTTGGGGATAACCCTCAGTATTCTGACTGTCGGACTCCTCATATTCACGATAGATCCCCTACGCAAAGAATACGTACTTCAGTACCCTCACGCGCATGTGGATAACATAAGAGTGGAACATAATAATACAGAGGGTAGAAAGGAGGTGAGTAAGAAACAACAGACTTATTACAAGAAGAATCGATTAAGACATATCACTACCGTTTACAAACAGATATTACAGAATATATCAATTAAAGCGGAACACAAATTAGGACACTTATTAAATACATCCACCGGATCACTAAACAGGAAGAATGTCCTCTTCATTATGTCCGACGATCTCAGACCACAACTAGGATCTTATTGGGGTAGAAACTATCCAAATCCTTTCACTAATCTCAAACCTCATACGCCTCATCTAGATCGACTTGCTTCTAGTAGCTTATTACTGACTAGAGCCTATGTACAATATTCTCTTTGTGGACCAAGTAGAGCATCTTTGTTAACAGGACGCCGACCTGACACTGTAACAACATGGAATTTGGAGACTAAATTTAGAGAAGTTCAACGAAATTTCACTACGTTACCGGAGTACTTCAAAGATAATGGCTACATCTCAATAAATCTTGGCAAGATTTTTCATCAGGGCCACGGTTGGAAAAATGATTTTCAATCTTGGAATATTCCAGAGCCACAAGAAGTTAATAACTTTCAAGGTCTTTACCGATCTAGGTTATTGTTATCAAATGAAGTATCTGGATTCGTCACACCGGACCAAAGAGAGGGCAATATGTTAACTCCAGATGAATCTCTCACTCAGTATTCAGTTAATTATCTCAGAAGGTTGGCACCTTATGCAAAGTCTGGAAACGCCAATTTTTTTCTCGGTGTAGGATATCATAGGCCTCATTTACCATGGATATGCTCGAAGGAGTTTTATGATCTGTTTCCAGTAGAAAACGTAGATTTGCCAAGGGAAGAAAATAAGTATTATCCAAAACACTATCCATTAAATGAACACCAACCACACCTAGAGTTACTTCGACATGTGTTAAATAAAACAACACACGAACCAAACGAAATATTGTCAGACTACGAAACTAAATATTACAGAAGAGCTTATTTTGCATGTGTCAGCTTTGTCGATGATATGGTAGGTATACTGTTGGATGAAGTTGAAAAGCTTGGCCTAAGTGAATCAACTGTCATCATATTTCTTGGAGATCACGGATGGCATCTTGGTGAGAACAGCTTGTGGGGAAAGCGTTCAACTTTCGAACAAAGTAATCACACTCCATTAATGATTAAAATACCAGGTGTTACTGACAACGGGATTGTATCAGATGCCCTTGTGGAATTCATTGATATTTTCCCCACACTCGTTGAAGCAGCTGGTTTGCCACTAGTTCCTGTATGCCCTCGTCAATCACGTGAACTTTCATTATGTACAGAAGGCACAAGTTTTCTTCCACTAATAGATAAGCCATCCAGCTTGCTGAAAACAGCTGCCTTATCCCAGCTTTATTACGACGGAAAAATGGGATACAGTGTAAAGACCGAAAGATATAGATATACTGAATGGATACCGCTGAATAAAACAGAAGTGAACAAAGAAATTTATGATTATCATTTAATGTGGAACACGGTGACTTGTGTTGAATTATACGATCATGTAGCTGACCCCGAGGAAAACGTGAATTTAGCCTACGAAGATACTCACAGGGATGTAGTATTTGACCATAACAGTATGCTCAAGGAGTTAATTGGTGTTAAAATCAGTCATGTAAATTTGAAATTATTCTAGTTTATAAAATGGCTCAAATCAATCTAGGCTCTTTACTGGATGCCGAATATGAACCGTATCAATGCTGCATAAGCACTTTATTTTTGGTGTAACTGTTCAAAATTGTAACTAAAAAAAAAATTTAAGATTTGGTCAAAAATTTTTCCAAAATGAATTTTCAATGTCCTGTTTATTCATAATAAATTAGGATCAATTAAGGATTAATTGCTTGCCTAAGGTTCATCAACGATGAAAACGTGTTTCTAGTTAAAGGTTTAGTAGGAAATTGATTTCAGCATATCCATTCGTGAAAATGGGTCTTGGTCTTACGAAATTATATTTGGACTACAAAAATATGAAAGCATAAAATACTTCGTACTTCTAGATTCATGAGGTTAGATTATCACATTAGGAGTGATTGAGATGCAAGCTGTTTAAGTGCCAAATATTTGCTAAATGATATACAGTGATAATTCGTTAATCGGACAAGGTTTGTCATATGATAATATGTCGGATAAACGTGAATGTCGGAATATCGAGTCCGTGAAATACCGGTTATCTGTGCAACATATTTTTAGATCGTCCACAAGCACACATACACAAGCACACACACATATCATTTCACTAAATTCATTATGGTAAAATATCATGTTAAAAATAATGTTATAAAACTGTTTATGCAACATACATTGAAACTAAATAATTTAGTTAGTATTAACGAAAAAATAAAATTTGACTTAAGAAATAGATAGTTGACTATCGAATAAGTACTAAATAAATCGTTAGTAGTCTCGTGTACAGTATTATAAAATATTAAATTAATTGTAACAATTTATTTTAGCTAAATCACTTCACTCATTCCATACGGAGTTAGTGTACATTGTTTCACGTGATCAACAAACTGTAATGTTTGTTAACACGCTGAGGGGCTATAGAATGCCTAGCTTTTCACTTAGATTAGAGAACTTCGACGCCAGACTAGTCGGACGTGTATTGATACATGGTTCATATAACCAGGATTTATTTAGCTATTCGAAATTTTTAAATACAGGTTTCTATTGGACTACAGAAATTATTGTTGAATGTAAACTGTGGTGTCAAATTAGTTATCATATGTATATAATAAGTCGCCAATGAACCAAACGAACGTGTTGCTTGCTGCGATATCAAATTGTATGTTTTACGTGCTTCCGCTTTTTGTACGTAGCCTGCATGTAGCCGCTTTCCTATGGGCGTGACATATTTGTCGCGTACGAAAAGCGAATTAGCTGGTTCCCACAGGCTGATGAGTAGACCAGACACGTGCATAGGTATACGCATACATTTATCAACATGTGGAGGTATGGAACATTTTATATTTAGATTAATGTATGTATAGTTGTATTTATATTTATATTTATGGAGGTAGGTCTTAAAGGATGTTTAGTTATGTTGATGCTCTGTGCCTGTTGCCTCTCTATATGTATGCTAAAACACATACATACACACACATATATACACACACAGAGACATGCACGCAGTCTCACACGCACGTACACATGCACACAGACACAAGCACACGTAAATATCATTTCACTAAATTCATTATGATAAAACATCATGTTAAAAAATAATGTTATATAATTGTTTATGCAACTGATGATGAAACTAAATAATTTAGTTAGTATTAACGACCAGTATATATTTCTTAAAGGACAAGCATAGTGCAATTTGCTTAATAATAATAATACGGTTAGAAACAGTTACCGGCTTTATTGGTGTGAGAAAAAAAAATTGACTTAAGAAATAGATAATTGACTATCGAATAAGTACTAAATAAATCGTTAGTAGTCTCTTGTACTTTTCATTTATCAGAGTATTATAAAATATATAATTAATTGTAACAATTATCTGTTCTCGCCTTTTTAGCGAAGATAAAAGTATATTTCTACTGCTTCGACATTTGTTTTTGGAGTCTACCTGCATTCAGAGGAATGCTTCTTCGACAGTACCAGAAACCGAAAGCTTTAAGAGAATCAACACTTCCATTTCTCTAGTGAATGATGATGATACAATAGAATGCATATGTCGATCAGTCGCAATGATATATTATTTTGACCAATGAGCAGTCGAAATGGCTTTGTTCATCGAAAATGGATTCACACAGAGTGTAAAATATGTTCATTCTCTTCGATAGGCGTTTCTGTTCTGAGTCTATCTTAATAAGAATGGGGAAAATGGACAACACCCCCCTACAGGAATTGGTCAGATGCAAGGTCAGTGCATCACCCCAATCTGAAAGCTGTATAGACGGTTTGGCTATAGGTAGTCTGATTACACACAACATGCCAACATCTATGCTTAAGTCGCTAGTCCAGTGAGTGAAATCGGCAATATACATAGCAATATACATAAAGACATGGTGCAGCCATTATATTGCTCGGTGGCGATTTTAAATTTCTGGAAAATCTCAAATTTGAAATGATTTTGGAAATTACAATTTTGGAAATATTAGTTATTTTATAGTGGTTATTCGCTCGTACAGACCACATAAAATGCAGGCTGACTAGTGTACATCGTTAACAGGTTTTATAAGCAAACTCTGTGTACTCCTTACGGCCTGAGTTTTATATGGTCCTTATGAGCGAACGAACACTACAACAGTAGAACCCCCAGAGAGGAAGAGATAGATCAACGCTAGAGGAGCATGCTACAGCGATCACGCCCTTTTACCAGATGAGCGTGTCACTCTTACCGTTGCTCTTCGTTGCTGGATATGAAACTGCGTGCCTTGAATCATCGTAGGATTACTGGACATCGTCCGAGTGCCACGGCCGTAACACAGCGCGCTTATAGTTGATCATCATCATGCCTTCCTTCGTAGTTGTTTATTTTTCCCGCATTTATATTTTGTATAAGAAAGTCCAAGCTCTAAGTAGTACAGTACTTAGCACAGGTTCACTGCAGTGTCGAACTGTTTTTGTTTTGTGTTGATGCATCTATACGGGTCAATATGCGTCCTTACGATATACCTGATTAGAAAAGAACCGACAGGTGTATCTCATTTTGATTGGTGTTAATTGTATTCTTTCAAATGCATTTGTACCATAGTTATTATGAATCATTTATATTTTATGTGTGTTTATGAAGCTTTGTTTGTTCATTGATCTGTGCTTCACTAATGTCATAAAACACTGAAGCTGTTTATTTGATTCATATTGCGTATTTCCAATTTAGTGTGCGTGTTAATGTAACATTGAAATATGTTATTGAATTTCACATGCTTATTTAAGTATTTTTATAGCTTTTGTTGTCATTCCTACTTATACATTAAATAGTGAGTAACCTGGTTAGTGATATGTCGCAATATAATTGCTGCATGATCGTTACAGTGTTATATTGATGGGTAATATATAACATTATCCCATTCTTAGGCAATATTATGAGAGATACTATGAAGAATAAGTGATTGAAATTACATGTAAAAATATGCGTAAACAGCAGCAATTATACGATAGTGAGAGAAATCATTTAATATTTCGTGTATTTACTGCTTCTTCTTGAATTTTGAACTTCGTTGGATATTCCTATTTTTGCATTTATTTGTACGGTAGACACATTGTGTTATTTGATATCGATATCACCATCGCGGATTCTTCTTCTTCTCAGGTGAGTATTTGGGTATCTGGTTTATATATTTCAGATGTTTCCAAAACTGTGGAAGAGTTTTCATAAAATAAGTGATGTTTACGATCTACTAACAGGACATGATGGCAGAGATTCTGCACTAGTTGTTTTTAAAGATGCTTGATTAGTTCAAGAAGCATTGCATTGGGGTGGTACGAATATAGGGATCTGATCATTGTGTGCAATGCTAGTAAATCAAAGTTAGTGCGGTTGAGTGACAGTGATTTTAGACTAGGTGATAGTTCTAAGTTATTTGGATTAGATAGGATGAAAGAGTGGTGTGATAGCTGTTGCAGGCATATCACCAGTCGTTTTTCCTAGATGTGCATCATCACAAGTGTCAACGTCACTGACAATGCAATTAGCTAATTCTTAAATAATTATTCATGTTTATCATATTATTGGTAAATGCCGGGTCGTCATTTCGTAATGGTCATAGGCTTATAGGATCAATTCATACTGTTCATATTTCCCATTATATATTTAGGTTGTCATGCTCAGCCAAACAGCATCCCATGGCGAACATTCTTCAGTGTGCCTCCATTGCATGCGTAACTGAATGCTTGTTCGTTTGCCATCAAGGTGAAAGGGATCCGTTTCTTTTAGAATTCCGTATCAAGCAACAACCTGCTCGGTTGATCCACGAGACCGACGTTTTGTCCTAAAACCAGCAGTCTGGTTCTCAATCCGCTTGTGTAAAATATAGGAGGCGTTTTCATTGTTATATTTAATCATATTAGTTGTTTCATTTCATATGCATTTTAATCATGTGGTGCATTCCTCAATATAATGTATCTGTAATGTCACGTCATACATTTGTATTCTATAACGGAATAATATTGTATGTGTGAACGAATGAATGAATGAATGAATGTCTATTCCTATGTTTATTTGCAGGAGTTTGTGCTATAAAAACAAACTGTGTATACTAGACGGCGTGCATTTTATGTGGCTTGTATGAACGAATGAACACAATCAGATTAGAGTCCCTATAGAAGACCGCTGAAAATAACCATGTAAAAGTTAGAAATAAATGTCGATTATAAATATCATTCTTCCTTCTTAAAGTTTTTAGGCATAAATAACCTCAAACAATTGATGTCCCCTCGAATAACTGCACAGTTTTCTGTACACTCAAAAAGATTTTACAGAAATAAAACAATTTAGAAATATATAAAGGGTATTCTGCATCCTTTCTACTCGTTTTCCTTGAATATTGAAAATAAATCATCACGCTACTATCGGAAATCATTTTGGAAATGTAATGTCCAGCTTCTACAGAAGTAAACACTTATAAAAAACACACCAAGACTTTGTTCTTGGTTGACAGCTGTATCCACATCTCAGCAATATGGTGGGCTGAAAAAGAACCAGATTAAAAGGACATTACAGCTCAACTGAAGGAGAAGAGACAAAAGTAGCCCGAAATAAAGGCCAATTTACATTCTATACCCGTCTCTAAGCAGGAAAGTGCCATGATATGTTCCTCAAGTAGACTTTTATTTAAAATGTCGACTACTCAGCTACTTTATTCATAATAATAATAATAATAATAAAAATGTATATTTAATAAAGCGCCCTTACTAGCAGGAGCCATTCAAAGGCGCTGTACAAATAATATGTAATATAATAATACCCCAAATAATGTCTGTAAAAACCCCTTGTAATGATTTAAAAGATAATAATTATTTATCTGTGAAAGCGACCTTAAATAGGTGTGCTTTTAGAAGAGACTTAAAATTTCCAAGAGACGACGCATTTCTAATATTTGCCGGCAACCTATTCCATAAAGTGGGGGCTGCAACACTAAATGCACAATCACCATATGACTTGAGCCGAGACACTGGCACCTGCAATAGTATCTGACTGGGTGACCTGAGTTTTCGGGATGACTTTCTAATGGAAACCAGTTCACACAGGTATTCTGGCGCCATATCATTAATAGATTTATAAGTTATTAACAGAATCTTGAAATGGATACACTGTCTAACAGGTAGCCAATGTGATATGATCATATTTTCTAGTATTTGTTACAATGCGAGCTGCACTATTCTGAATTCGCTGAAGGCGATTAATGTCATAATCAGATATGCCATATAACACGGAGTTACAAAGGCATGAACTACAGTTACAAGTGATTCTTGTGTCAAGAATGCTTTTAAACAGTGGATGTTCTTAAGATGGTAGTAGGCAGCTCGGCATACTGATGTGATTTTTTACTGACTCATTAAGGGTAATCGAAGATGCACCCATCTATAATGCTGGTGTCTTTAGGGATTTAACACAATGTGGTGATGCCAAATATAAAATATTTGTTTTATTATCGTTTAGTCTTAGAAGATTTTGAGTCATCCATAGCCGGATATCGGCAATACAATGTTCTAAATTCTTCAAGGAAGAGGAGAAATTTAACTCATTGTCAGGATCCAGTGATATATACAGCTGTGTGTCATCAGCATACAAGTGCTATTTAACTCCATATCGCTGCACAATGATCCCAAGAGGACGGGTATACATTTTGAAAACCAGAGGACCAAGAACTGAACCCTGTGGTACACCAGATAGCAAAAACTGAATGTCAGATAAAATACCATGAACAGACACTCTCTGGGAGCGTTGTTCCAGATAGGATCTAAACCATTCAAGTACTTTACCTGACAGACCAAACATGTCTTTTAACCTAGAGAAAAGTACATTATGGTCAACTGTATCAAATGCAGCAGACAGGTCCAGAAGAACAAGTATTACTGGCTTACCTTGATCAATTGACATCATAATATCATTTTTCACTCGAACCAAGGCTGTTTCAGTGCTGTGACCACTTTTATAGGCAGACTGTAGTGATTCATTAAGGTTATTATTGATTAAATATTTGTTTAGATGGAAAGCAACTGCCTTTTCTATAACTTTAGATAAAAATGTAAGATTTGAAACAGGTCTGTAATTGTTTAAAAATATTACAGTCCATAGTGTGGTTTTTTATTAATGGTTTTACAAGGGCAGCTTTCATGGATCTTGGAAAAACACCCAGAGATAATGATTTATTAACTATATTTGTAATTGGGTTTATCAGAACACCCAGACAATCTTTCACAAGCCATGTAGGCATAGGGTTAACTGCACAGAAAGCATTATATGACTTTTTCAGCAACTTTCTCATATCAGTCTCTGTAAAAGGCTCAAATGTATCCATCATGGATATGCAGGACTCTTCTACGAATGGCTTACCTTGTGATAAGGTGCTGGACTGGAACCCACTATGTATATTTAATATTTTTTGACAGAAGAAGTTATTAAAACAAGAGGCCATATCTTTATCTGAGTTGATATTATTTGGGAGGACAGTTTGACTTTTATGTAATACTTTATTCACAACACTGAAAAAAGTCCTTTGATTTCCCTTGGATGTTTTGATCTTTTTATTATAATATTCAGATTTAGTAGAGGCAAGGGCATTTTTAACAAGAATGTTACTGACCTTGAACATTTCAAAATGAACACACAAACTGGACCTGATCCACAGCCGCTCACAATACCTTCTGTGTCTCTTTGCAGCCTGTATGTTCTTATTATACCCTGGAAGCATTGGTCTGCTTGGCATTTCCTTTGTCCTTAAAGGTGCATGTTGATCTACAATGTCTCTCTATGTACTATCATAGAGATCCACCAGATGATCCACATCATCCGGTGGATCCAATACCAGAGAAGAGACTCACAGATCAGCAAGAAAAGCCTCCTTGTCAATTGACTTATATCTTATATATGAAATAACTTTAGCTGAAACAGATTGTTTCTGTAAAGATACATTAATGTTAACAAGGAAATGATCAGACAGCATGGACGACACAGACACACCCTTAATCAAATTGTCATCATCACGGGAGATGACAAGATCTAAAATGTGACCATGTCTGTGTTCTTTCTTGAACATGCTGCCTGAGATTGGCAGATCTAAGAATGTCAGCCAGTTGTTTGGTATCTGCATTCCTCTGGCAATCCCAATGCATATTGAAATCACCTAAGATCAACAGATGACCACTGTTGGTAGCAAGAGAGTCAACAAATCCCGAAAATTCCTTGAAGAAATCTGCTGCTTTCAGGCCATTTTTCTTAGTGGAGTGTAATCGGTAGATAATAGCTACACGAACACTTATTCCCCCAGATATAAAAGTCAGTTGGTAATTTTCAAAAGACTTAGCCTGAAAACGCAAATGGGTTTCACACTTCAAAGAATCACGGAGAAGAATGCCGACTCCCCACCCTTTTTGTGAATCCGAGCTGCATGGTGGAATGAATATCCAGCTGGAGTCACATCACCAACAGTTTTCTGGTGAGACATTACCCGTCAGCCATCTCTCTTAATTACAGATCGACAGAAGTTAATAAGACAATACCATTTTGTACAGCTGTGCCATTATATGGTGTTATTGGCACAGTGATCAAATTACTTGGGATCAGACCCAATCTGCTTTGGATGTTTTCCACTACGTGGGTGCATCGTTAACCAAATGGTATTACCACTATAGGGTCGTAGGCAAGCAACTGATCTCTAGTATAATTCATTATAATTATAGAAATAAAATAAGTGAAAATAAAAAATAAATAAAAAAAAACAAAACATACACAAGCAAAAACCGAGTTCTTATGGGAAACACTGGAGTGTGCGATAATATAGGGCGTCAAATGAGCAGTTAAAAAGAAAATACAAGAAATACAAAATAACTAAATATAATCAATTTATATTAATATAAATTAAACCTATATTACATAATATGCAAAATTCACCAGTTTCACTGGTGTAACTTATCTAATAGCTGAACTATCCGATAAATATTCCGGTGCCATTACATCGAGAGCCGGTCATACTTCCCGCCACAACAACATTGACTTACTTTATTCAGTAAAGAGCGCCAGCATAGGGATTGTAAATTGGATCGATCTCTGATTTTGGATGATCCCGAATAAATTTTAGAATGTTATTAAACTATTTTTACATTCTCTTTGGCAATCTTACCCTGTGATAAGGTGCTGGACTTGAACCCACTATGTATATTTAATATTTTTTGACAGAAAAAGTTATTAAAACAATGGGCCATATCTTTATCTGAGTTGATATTATTTGGGAGGACAGTTTGACTTTTATGTAATACTTTATTCACAACACTGGAAACAGTCCTTTGATTTCCCTTGGATGCTTTGATCTTTTTATTATAATATTCAGATTTAGTAGAGGCAAGGGCATTTTTAACAAGAATTTTACTGACCTTGAACATTTCAAAATGAACACACAAACTGGACCTGATCCACAGCCGCTCACAATACCTTCTGTGTCTCTTTGCAGCCTGTATGTTCTTATTATACCCTGGAAGCATTGGTCTGCTTGGCATTTCCTTTGTCCTTAAAGGTGCATGTTGATCTACAATGTCTCTCTATGTACTATCATAGAGATCCACCAGATGATCCACATCATCCGGTGGATCCAATACCAGAGAAGAGACTCACAGATCAGCAAGAAAAGCCTCCTTGTCAATTGACTTATATCTTATATATGAAATAACTTTAGCTGAAACAGATTGTTTCTGTAAAGATACATTAATGTTAACAAGGAAATGATCAGACAGCATGGACGACACAGACACACCCTTAATCAAATTGTCATCATCACGGGAGATGACAAGATCTAAAATGTGACCATGTCTGTGTTCTTTCTTGAACATGCTGCCTGAGATTGGCAGATCTAAGAATGTCAGCCAGTTGTTTGGTATCTGCATTCCTCTGGCAATCCCAATGTATATATTGAAATCACCTAAGATCAACAGATGACCACTGTTGGTAGCAAGAGAGTCAACAAATCCCGAAAATTCCTTGAAGAAATCTGCTGCTTTCAGGCCATTTTTCTTAGTGGGGTGTAATCGGTAGATAATAGCTACACGAACACTTATTCCCCCAGATATAAAAGTCAGTTGGTAATTTTCAAAAGACTTAGCCTGAAAACGCAAATGGGTTTCACACTTCAAAGAATCACGGAGAAGAATGCCGACTCCCCACCCTTTTTGTGAATCCGAGCTGCATGGTGGAATGAATATCCAGCTGGAGTCACATCACCAACAGTTTTCTGGTCTGAGACATTACCAGTCAGCCATCTCTCTGTAATTACAGATCGACAGACAGTTAATAAGACCAATACTTACATTTTGTACAGCTGTGCCATTATATGGTGTTATTGGCACAGTGATCAAATTACTGGCATCAGACCCAATCTGCTTTGGATGTTTTCCACTACGTGGGTGCATCGTTAACCAAATGGTATTACCACTATAGGGTCGTACGGCAAGCAACTGATCTCTAGTATAATTCATTATAATTATAGAAATAAAATAAGTGAAAATAAAAAATAAAATAAAACAAAACATACACAAGCAAAAACCGAGTTCTTATGGGAAACACTGGAGTGTGCGATAATATAGGGCGTCAAATGAGCAGTTAAAAAGAAAATACAAGAAATACAAAATAACTAAATATAATCAATTTATATTAATATAAATTAAACCTATATTACATAATATGCAAAATTCACCAGTTTCACTGGTGTAACTTATCTAATAGCTGAACTATCCGATAAATATTCCGGTGCCATTACATCGAGAGCCGGTCATACTTCCCGCCACAACAACATTGACTTACTTTATTCAGTAAAGAGCGCCAGCATAGGGATTGTAAATTGGATCGATCTCTGATTTTGGATGATCCCGAATAAATTTTAGAATGTTATTAAACTATTTTTACATTCTCTTTGGCAATCTTACCCTGTAATAAGGTGCTGGACTGGAACCCACTATGTATATTTAATATTTTTTGACAGAAAAAGTTATTAAAACAATGGGCCATATCTTTATCTGAGTTGATATTATTTGGGAGGACAGTTTGACTTTTATGTAATACTTTATTCACAACATTGAAAACAGTCCTTTGATTTCCCTTGGATGTTTTGATCTTTTTATTATAATATTCAGATTTAGTAGAGGCAAGGGCATTTTTAAAGAA
>JAODUP010001615.1:0-49122 GCA_025642065.1 Paralvinella palmiformis
ACGCCTACCCAACAAAACACCAAATCTGCTCCAATGCCGAAACCGACTCGTGTATCACAAAGATCAATCAAGGGAAAAGCACCACCAAATTTAAGCCTATGAACAATATTTAAGTGTTTATTCATATCACCACTGATTTAATAGTTTTGATTTACATGTATCATACATTGTTTGGTAACTTCAAAACAATGGAAAAAGAAGGATGTTGTAATATCCACTAGTTTTAATTATATCAGTATAGTCTTATATTGTGGCACAGCTACTACTATTCTTTTGTATACAATGATATCACCCTATTGTGGTGCCACCTACCGATTTGTTGTCTATTGTTAGCCTAATAAAGCCATGCGTTCTCAACTGGCGTTATCACTTATTAATTGTTCTACTGAATAGAACATATTGAAACAATATATATATATATATATATATATATATATATGCAGGGGGCTAATGGGAAGACAATTTCTGGTACATTGGTATGTTTATATATGTCTGGAAATTAGAAATAAACATCATATCATATCACATGGTATCATATCATATCAGCCTGGTAGCTGATGCTCCGAAGGATTTCTCTCCGTACGTTGCTGTGTGCCTTTTGGGGTGTTCTCTCTTGTATATACTTTTGGATCAGATCGCTTAGCTACAGTGGTGCTGTTCCACGCAGTACTTTGAATGTATCAAACAGGATCTTGTTCAGTGATCTGAAATGTATAGTAAGCCAGTGCAGCTGCAATAAAACTGGTGTTATATGTACCCTTTTGCGAGTGGGTGTCACCAGACATGTTGCACAGTTTGGTACTCGCTGTAGGCGGTTTGTTAAAGAGAGGGAATATTATGTAACAGTGCATTGCGAAAGCCCAGTTTCGATATAATAAAGGCATGGACTTAAGAAGAATTTACAAAACTGAGTTCTAACTTAATGCAAACATTCTCAGTTTTATTCATATGTTGCTTGGGTGAGAAAACATTGAATTTGGTCTTATCTTTATTCAATTTAAGCACGTTGCTGTTCATTCAAATACCTATGTCTTAAATACAAGTTTCAAAGAAGATGAAATATCATTCTATTTATCAAATGGTTTTAAAGTCATTAATACTTATGCATCTTTGACATAATACTGACATTTAATATTCTGCTGTGTAATACCTTCAACTACTTGTTTAGTACACATATAATAATTCGTTGGTCTTATAACGAATCCCTGTGGTACACAAAAATGAAGATCTACATCTGGTGAGGTCCAACTTACTCCAAGTTAAGGCGTTTTCCTTGATTCCAAAGGAAAATTATAAACGCTTTAATATTATTGGACGATCGATTATATCAAAATCTACAGATAAATCGAACATAATTAATGCAGAGTTGTTCTTTAATATTTATTTGGCGAATTAGATGTACCATTAAATGATTATTTAACAATAAAACCTGTTACGTTTCGCAAAATCAATATATCTATGACTATTAAGAGAAATAATTTTTCTCTGATGTACTTTTGATGCTATACTATTATGACATAATTACTATATTTTAAGCAGTCATACAGGTAAGTTATTGTTCAAATTCCCTGGTCATCTAGGGAAGTATCTGCTTTTTTATTCAGCCTGTGTTAGGAGACCTGGTCGTAACGATGTTTTGACAGGTCCAGAGTGACGTGACTGGGGAATTATTCAACCTTGTGATATGTTCCAAGGAGGAAATATAATTGTGTGTTCGTTATTATGTAGCCGTGTTAATTTTTAGAGTAATATTACCTCAAAATAGTTATGTCACAATACCACTAATATGTACGTTTTGGCACATGCTATAGTGATACTCCTTTCGATATAGACTGACACACCACGAGAAATGTCTATGTTTGAGCGTTGGGCAATGGGTACTAAGGGTGAATAGTTTCAGTGTATTTCGTGACACATTCGATTTAATTAAATTAATATTTTCATGAAAACAACTCGATTCGGTAAGAACAACTTAATCTCCTAAGCCAGTGACATATCTTGTACGTTGTTTGTTTGTTTGATTTCCTATTCCATAAGTCACAACTATTATGAATTCCTGACTTTCTTGTCATCGTAAATAGGCATCCTTATTCGCTCATTTCCGATTGTCGCCACATTCAGTATCAAATGGGAACACAGTATCTTCTTATTATATTCATATGCTATGTAAAGGGAGTATGTAACTAAATTATCACTAGTGATAGTTATGACGGGTTAATAGGTGTTTTTCAAATACGGAGACCAATTTAATTTTGTCATTACTATATTTAAGTGTTGCCATATATTTGTTGTCACTATAGACTAACAATGTGGTAATCTTAATCTATTTAATTCGTTTATTTGGCGTCTCATTAATAAGTGTGTTCAGTGTATGAAATTTCTGAACTCTAGGTGATGGGATTAGAAACATGGGTGGAGGAGAAATGTGTGGAAGAGACAGGGAGAGCTGACCGGAAAGAAAGTAACAGGGAAACAAATTACAAAAAAGTCACTAATTTGCCTAAGAGATAAAGTCACATAAAAGGTTACAGAATCAAATTCATCAGGTCGATATTATATATCTTATTTATATGTTTATTGGAATTAAAATATGTTGGAAACAAATCAATGTACTAAATTCTGACATAATTAATTTTGGTAGTCTATGCAGAGGTTCCAGCCGATGCCACGAATAAATTCTGCCACAATCCGCCTGAATACGATCAAGGCACATGTTATGAAGTCGCTGAGACAGGTTGCTGTATCATTGGCAGTCTTCGAAAAGACCAGATATAGACATCCACACTGTTATTGCGAGACAACAGGATTGAGCCCTTCAGCAAAACGTGTACGCTGTTACACTGTCAAACTGCAATCCAAGTTTATGGATTTATGCACAGTCCGCAAGCATGAATACAATGTTTGACCGAAAGGGTTTTGACTGTAGGGGGTTTAGACTGAGGGTACTATATAACATTTTTTCGTTATGACTGTAGCCCTTTTTCATAGTGTGTAAATCGAATTTACCACACTCCAAGAAAGCATACATAATTTACACTAAAAACACTCATAGATTTTAATTACAGGGAAACATAAACCTCACAGAGCTTGTGTAATTCACATACATATATTGTTGGTATAAGTGGAATTTTAATCTTAATAATATTCAGTCATTACTGCTGTCGAATGTTATGTATATAATGGGTAAAAAAAGTTTATTTTAATCCAGATAATATATATTGTTCTGGCACTATCTGGTTAGTAGACATTCATGATGACTTGATTTTGTCTGTTAGACCAAAATGTATGTCCAGTGGTTTTTCTATGACTGGAAAATAGGTTCTGTTCACAGAGTAATCCATTATCAATTGGTATTTTATTGCTGAAGTTAATTTAGTTATTACTTAATTTGTGTAAAATGTAAATATTTATTTACATCAGTAGTGTAGCTTTATATGGATTCCTGGGGAGTGGTATTTATATCAGCATCTATGTATACTGTTTTGTTGAACTTGAAGAGTGATCTATACCAAACCATTTTCTGAATCTATTCATCATATATATACATATATATTATATATATATATATATATATATATATATGTCTCTGTGAAAATGTGAATATTTAATTAGTTTGAGCATTTCTCATCAGCAAATGAAAACTGGTATTTGATTAATTGCAATTCCATATATCTGTAATAGTTTATTTTGAAGCAACACAATTATATTAAAGTATTTTCCTGAATAAAGCTTGAAAATGAATTGGTAACATTATTGTTTGTAAGCTGTTATGAGGCCTTGAGCTATTAGCCTACTGTTTTTTATCTTGGTGGTTTCATAAGTAAATTTGCTTGGTTTGGCTTTCGCAAATGATGGATGTCTTTTATATAGCAATTAGTGCAAGTTACATAATTTTCCTTACGTTGTACTGTACTGTCTCTATTTATTGTTATCTAACGCTTTAGCTAGCTTTGGCTAATTCGAGTATACTGTGCTGATGAGCATTGATACATTTTACTTTAAGTGCTTGGCACACCTGGTGAAGATTGTGGTGGGGGAACCCAAATCAACATTGTGTCCCTAGGTACCTTCTGTCGCATAGATTCCTGGCTCATGGTAGCTTGACTAAAGATGAATCTACTCTATCTTAAATTATATACACTGTTAGTGGCCAAAGATTTCTCCAATGATAAGGCATCCCATGCATCAGCCTTACCTTGGGAACAACAACATGGACAAGATGTGATGTGTCCTACTGAAACCTAATTCGAGCATTAATGACGAGTGCTACTTAATTTACTTTAAAATGTCTTTCTACTTGGGAGAAATGTTATCGAGGAAAATAATCTATTCTGTCTATTTTCTTTGACCCTAAACCTAATAATATGCAAGTAAAATTCGATTATGTTTTAATAATTGTGTAACCAGTCTTATAAATAATCTGGTTCTATTACAACACAATCCAGTCTACAGTGAATGGGGGTTCTGCCTTACAATTATTTGGACTGGAGGACTTACATTTTTGCCAATGTTCGATAATAAATCTATTGAAAATATTTCATCATCATCATCATCATCATCATTATTATAAACTTTTTGTCATTCACATTGTGTTTATCAGTCACTAATTATCCAGTGTATTAAGTAGTTGATGTAAGTTAGAGAAGTGAATATTTAATTGGAGTTTATTTGCAGTTTAGAACAAACACCACATTCCTGTGGATGGCTTCATCCGTTCAGTGATAATTGATTGTCAGTGATAATTGATTCGCCACCACCTATCAGATGTAGCTTTTCCCATAACATAATTTAAGCTACTTGCATCTTATTTCACAGATAATAAGTTATCATTTTATTAGTATCGAGAAATAATAAAATTGCAGTGTTTCCATACTAAATGTACAATACACCATTAGATCTTGAGCAAGATGCTGAAACAAAAATATTACTCCATTAGAGAGAAGTTGAAGGTGATCACAGGAGTACAGAAAGGTGAATGACAAGCCGGATAAGTCTGGGAACTTATTTCATTTATTTTATATAAAATTTCTATATATTGAATCTAACACAGAGGTAAACATCCATTTAATGAACAATATAGTAGCAACCTCTGGTGGGATTTCCAGTCCATGAATAAATGTGAAGAGGTATTTAATGAGGCAACATGGTGGCATTAGCAATATTGTACAATTAATTATTGTACTTGAACTAAAATGACGTTATTTTGACATCTACGGGAAAATAAATCTAAGTATTGATTCAATTTACTAAATTATATAATGTTGAGGTTTATTATCATGTTCTAAGATGGAGAAAAAAACATCAGAAAATAGACCGAATAAATATCGTCAAGTCTCCTTTAATGCACACTGACGATTGCTATCAACAGACGATTGCTATCAACAGTCCTCTTACAAAGCAACCAGTGTCCATGGATCACAGACACTGTATTATAATGGATCCACACTGTAGTTGGTATATGCAGAGTATAATAACAAGAAAAACTACTTTCGATGAATACCTTATAGTTACATTACTGACATACTATGGGAGCTGTAAGATATAGAAACTTAACCCTAGAGTACTAGCTGGCAATTCAATATTGCGTATAGGATGAAGCCAGTTTAATCTGATTATGTGTAGTTGGATGTGGAGATCTGAAGAGATTAGCTGGAATTTGAAATTTTCCATTTATTTTGTCTGACAGTTGAGCAGTAGACACAGATATGATATTTCCAACACTAACAATGCAATTTTTTTGTTGGACAATGCTTGGATAGTCCAATATATTGCATACCTGTTTTGTGAGACTGCCCTTATTGACATCAACAAACAATAAAGATACAGATTGGTCTATCGCTTTTAGACAAAATGTTGAATATTTCATTATTATCTGTGATAAGAAAACAAATTAAATCAAGTATAAGCAGATCACTCTAAGAGCATATATTTAAAATGATACTAACTTTCATGTTGAGGCCAGGTTGAAGTAGAAAGGTTTGATAGCCAGTTCCAAGTTATCATACTACTATGAGAAGATTTTGCAAGGGTGCCCAGATCAGAAATCTCTACTTACATTCCTTGACAAAGTGTATCATCGAAAACAAGTTGGCTACATGAGTTGCTACCTGCTCAACTGGTAGCATTATTCAATAACTATTTTGTTCAGAGAATAACTTTTATCCCTAAAGATATTGATTAACAGGCTCTTCCTCTTTCTCCAGACCTTCCAGAACTTGACACTGATGAAGCTACTAGTAGTTTCGCCACATTCTCCCATGTGTTAGTTCTGGATGTGGAAAAGATTTTCATCAGCATCTAGTGCATTGTGTGTTCAGGACCCAATTCCTACTTGGATCCTAAAACAATGCAAAGATGAGTTGCTACCTACCATCATGGATATTATTAATCATTCACTATCATCTGGTAAATTTTCAAAATTCATGCTTTGGTAAAGCCATTCATAAAGAAGTCATCCATTGACCAATTCGAATACAAGAACTATAGCCCGAGATCCAATCTCGGATTTGTATCCAAGATTATTGAAAGGGTCATGGCTAGTCAACTGAAAACAAACCTTTTTGCTAATACAGAAATTAGGCATAGTCGGGACCCCCACCTATAGTGGAGATCCTACATGTTTAAATGCAATATACCATTTGGCTACATAATAGCTGGTAGTAGTACTGCGAATTTGTCATGTTTAATAGCATTATTATTTAACAGACAAGTTACAATTAACGGTAATCTAGTCATTTTTATCTAGTTTACTCACTTTTATGTAAATCACTCCAGAACAACTCAGTTGAATCTGGTGCCATATAAAATCACACATTATTATTATACCATTATTGCTAGAACTCACAAGTTTTAACCTAATCCTTTATCTGCCCATGAAATGAGTAAAATATACAATTTCCATTTTCCATTTCTTATGTTGATTATTTGTTGAACAAATTATAGCTGAGATTAACTGTAAATTAACCTTGTTTTAATTACATTTAGGATTAATTAATCATTCTGTGTCATACTAAACATTATTTACTTATCCTGATGTCTAGTAAACAAATATGTGATTGTTCTGCCTGTGTATAAGTGATGATATGTTAATACTGAGGTTAGAAAAATTATTTCTACATCTAACTAGCCTCTGGACTAGTAAAATGTAAATCCGCTAGCACAACTAAATTTCTTACTTACCCAAAATATTACTAGTCCAAGGAAAACTGTGCTGGAGTCAACAGAGAATACCAGATTCTCAAGTTGGATGTGTCTAGAGATAATATCAATGTAAATTGAACATACCCAATAACTGCATCCTTAATATACCTACAGCACCTTTGAATGGCTCCTGCTAGTAAGGGCGCTTTATTAAATATACATTATTATTATTATTATTATTATACATAATATTCATACAAATATTCAAATGTTATATTGCTAGTTGCTGTGAACCATTGATATAATCGCTCAATTTCTCTCCCACAGTCTGGCAAAGTTATCAATGAAGAATCAAAACTTGGTAGCTTCATGTTAAATATATGGACACTAAACCAAACTAATAATATTCTCAGCTCCTAGAAGGAATTATCTATAGCATAGACAAGGTGAATCGAACTGGGTTTTTTGTCACAAAATATTTGTTTTCCGCTGTGTTTAAAGATGAGCTTGATCAATTGGTGAAATCCACTTTCAGGACGGTGTTGACTGGTTCCTTTACCTTGCTCTATACTCCAACACTGTCAAGACTTGATTTGAATCTGTTCAGGGTGTTGGTTACGATTGCTTCTTCTGATAGTGAATTCCAGTTATCGACA
Organism: Paralvinella palmiformis; assembly: GCA_025642065.1. Taxonomy (NCBI): domain Eukaryota; kingdom Metazoa; phylum Annelida; class Polychaeta; order Terebellida; family Alvinellidae; genus Paralvinella; species Paralvinella palmiformis. The sequence continues at coordinate 7,797 of JAODUP010001615.1, forward strand.
ACATTTTGTCTGAAAATTTGTTTCTACCTCAAGTCTGGAATGCCGCTTCATCAGCTTCTGACTATGACCTCTTGTCTGTGAAGGTCCTGATCTAAGGAAGAATAGCTCTGGGTCGACACGATCAATCCCGGCTATGATCTTATATACGTGTATCATGTCACCTCTTTATCTCTTCATCTCAGCCTCAGGCAACCCGCGTATGGTAAATGTCGGAGGTTCTGTATAAGCTTTGTCGTTCTTCTTTGAACTTTTGTCCACCTGTACACTATCATCCTGAAACCTGATGATCATATGATGTTCCCATACTCAATGTGGTACCTGACCAGTGTAGTGAATAGTCTGTGGAAAGTTACTTCATCCAGGCATGTAAATATAACTCCTATCATAAGTTGAGCCGTGATAGCGCAGTACGGTAGAGCGTAGGACTCGTTGCCGAAGGGTCACGTGTTCGAGGCTCGTAGTTGCAATGGCGTCATGCGGCGACTGGTTCACTCATCCATAAAACTGAGAACCTGACAGGACCGGATGGCTGTGTTTGAGTAACGCTTTGCGCCTTATAACCGCCTATTTGACCTGATGGGTAGAGCATGAAACTATTTACCTATAACTATGGCCATTCTCTGCAGGAGGTCGCAGGTTCGTGTCTCAGCCGTGGCACTATAGTAGGAGGTGTTTTTCATCGAACCAGGCTAAATTTATTTAGAATTAGTCTCCGTGGGGAAGCTATAAATTTAAGACCATGTGCTCTCGTTTGAGGTTACCAGCCACGTTAAAAACTGCCAATTCGATTATTATTATTATAAATAATGACAGTGTACCGACCCGTTTCGCAACCCTTCCCGTTTTAAAATGGGACCTTCCCATTTAGCAACCTCACTGCAAGTCTTGTGGTTGTAAGATGGGCGGCCGGTTTTGCAACCACTTGATTCGGCATGATCAGATCATGATAAATTTGATCGTGCACTATTTTGCAAAATACGAATCTATTATTTTCGCATTTATATTTGTATATATAATGTGAACAAATACTTTCTGAAAACCGTATATTTTTGAAGTTGTTGAATCGGTCCACTTCCGTTTGCGAAACTGCCCGTGGAATTTAATTTTCACAACAACTTATAATTTTGCTAGATATAACTGGCTTATAATATAGAAAATTTAGAAATAATAGCGCGATATTTCGTTGCTACATGGTTACTAAACGGGTAGGCCATTGACCAATAGTTTTCTTCCAGGTCAATAGGACAGGCATTCTTAAAACCATACCGGTTGCGAAACGGGACGGTCCTGTTTCGCAACCGCCCCGGTTGTCAAGATGGTGTGTAACAGCAGCATGCGTTGTATGCTCCGATGGGAGTTGAGATATGTGCTGGATTGGAACAGGTCTGAGTCAGGGATAATAATACTGTAAAGCGTCTTATAGCAGCTATCTAGCTGAATAGGGCGCTATATTAACGGTTTCGCTGCTAACTATAAAAGTCGTTTCGTCGCCAACCACAAGTCGTAGCAGCGATAATTAATAGATATCTAAATATCAATTGATAGAAATGAGACATGAACGTCCAACTAAACAAAATGGTTTAATAAAGGAAGCACAAGTAAAATTGCATAGACCACATATAATACATTGACACAAATAGGAAAAACAAACATTAAGCTGAATGAAATAATTTAAAAGAAAAGAACAAAAACACGAGGAAAACTTAACAACATATATTCAAAAGTATTAATTAATTCAACAACTCCTTAGTCGAGATATCCCCTGGATTAATTCACTTGGATTAATTTATGCAGATGAAGAGACTGTAATTAATTGACTCTTGGGGGCCACTGTTTAGCCTCTTGTCCAATCCTTCGACATCGTTGCTTGTCAGAATTCGCTGCTCAAAAATGGACCATGAAGAGATTGGAAATATACTGTTGGTCATCCACTGTCGTTTGAAGTATGTCAGCTGTTGATTGAGTCGATTTGGTGGATCGGTAACCTCAATTGCTCTAAATAGAGACAGAATGTAGGCTGCTGGGAAAAACGGTAGGGTTATCAGTCTACGGCAGAAGTGATAGGTACTACTTTTCTGATTATATGCCATCGGCACCTCAAGTTCTTTGATCTTGTGTAACACAGTTTGTGTAAAATGAAAAGAAAAACACAACCCCTCAGTTGCACGTCTAATAATACCTGTCGCAGTGACTGCCAGGTTGCGACTTCAAAATCTGTCGTGATACTCTCAATTTTATTAATTTGTACTTGCGTACAAACGACTTCTTGTTGGCGACGAAACGACCTATAAGCATAATGATGATTGGTGTATTACGGCCACTTTTGTGCACACGGTAGATTAAATGGGCCGAGCGACCTCCAAAGGTAATGAAGCGCAGTTAAAGATGAAACAACCTTTAGATATGCTCACACCGAGATTCGAACGCGGGTGGTAGTGATCTGTGATCCAACACGCGACCGCTAGACCACGAGGCGTATAAATGTCACATATTATTATCATAATTATTACTATTATTATTATTATAAGTGAGCCGAGCATCGTTAAAGATTTCTTAACATCAGCTACTAGTCTACATGTTTATATGCTATTTTCTTCTTAATAATAAGTACAAAATCCAAATTTGGATATTGCGTACTGGTGCACTAGTGAGAGTGATGCCGCTGGTGGCGGTGTGCCTGTACAAATTTAAGTAGTGCAGGGTGCGTGACTATATACAATCGTAGCAATTTTCCAAACAAATTGTAACATATATCAAAATAGAATAGTATTTACCTAATATGTTAACATACTAATATTTGTTGATTTATAGTGGCCATATTTATTAGCACATTTTCGTAAGATTCTCGATATGATCATGCCTTAGAATTTCTGTGCATTTATTCTACCAAGAAGAACTCCAAAACAGCTGAAACCCGTTGCACCCAAAAACGAATACAAGACTACCGCATAGTTTGCCTCAAAATAGTAGCAAAGACCGTTTATAACAGACGTGTTACTTCGCGTTTTAACATGGGGCGCCATTTTGAATTCAAGGAGCGTCGGGACCCTAGCCGCCGGGGGCAGGTTGTCACGCACAGCTCACTTCGTTAAAATTGCGCCTAATGACACTGGTTCATTCTGCGCCGCTTTCGGCTGCAGTAACAGGAACAGTATACACAAATAAAGACATTTCTTTGGTTTCTCGAAAGAAAAAAAAAGCTAGTGTAAAATGAGATTTGATCTGGTTTTTTAAAATAAAGGATATTTTTAAAATAAGCATAACAATTTGAAGCAGACACGCCCCCACTTGACATGACACAAGCAATAGGCCAAACAATATCTATCTTAATCTATATTTGTTTCACACACAATCTTATTAAATTGTATTAAGCAATATGAACCTATTAATCAGTATGTAAGATATACATAAGCTTAATTACAGTTACATGTACTATAGACTCAATGACGATGTTATCGGGGGAGGGTTTTTTGTTATTGTTAATAATATAATTGGACTTGTAAAATACATGACTATAATCAGGTTATTTTTCCGTAATTATAGTAAGTAGCTGAGTATTTACATGATCACCTGGATCCACATTTATTCTTAAACGCAAGCAATTGGTACTTAGCATATATAGATATAGCCCTGTATATAAACCACTGGTTATAATTTAAATGTCACGAACAGAATTATTAAGTACCTCAAATAGTGGTAAAATAATTAATGTTGTAAAAGATGGGTTATTAATTGCCGTCATGCAGATCTGATGAGGAAGGGTGTAAATTACTTGAATAGTAATTGTAGAATGTGTGTGATATGGACTTCGTTGAAACGGAATTCGTGAACCAAACAAGAGATAAACTTATCTGGAATGCTATTGCAGAGACTTGGCTGACTGGTAATGTCTCAGACCAGAAAATTGTTGGTGATGTGACTCCAGCTGGATATTCATTCCACCATGCAGCTCGGATTTACAAAAAAAGGTCCGGGAGTCGGCATTCTTCTCCGTGATTCTTTGAAGTGTGAAACCAAGTTGCGTTTTCAGGCTAAGTCTTTCTTGCTGATCTGCGAGTCTCTTCTCTGGTAGATCATCTGGTGGATCTCTATGATAATACATTGAGAGACATTGTAGATCAACATGCACCTTTAAGGACAAAGGAAATGCCAAGCAGACCAATGCTTCCATGGTATAATAAGAACATACAGGCTGTAAAGAGACACAGAAGGTATTGTGAGCGGCTGTGGATCAGGGCCAGTTTGTGTGTTCATTTTGAAATGTTCAAGGGCAGTAAAATTATTGTTAAAAATGCCCTTGCCTCTGCTAAATCTGAATATTATAATAAAAAGATCAAAGCATCCAAGGGAAATCAAAGGACTGTTTTCAGTGTTGTGAATAACGTATTACAGAAAAGTCAAACTGTCCTCCCAAATAATATCAACTCAGATAATGATATGGCCCATTGTTTTAATAACTTCTTCTGTCAAAAAAATTAAATATACATAGTGGGTTCCAGTCCAGCACCTTATCACAGGGTAAGCCATTGGTAGAAGAGTCCTGCATATCCATGATGGATAGATTTGAGCCTTTTACAGAGAATGATATCAGACAGTTGCTGAAAAAGTCATCTAATGTTTTCTGTTATCATAGAGATCCACCAGATGATCCACATCATCCGGTGGATCTCTATGATAATACATTGAGAGACATTGTAGATCAACATGCACCTTTAAGGACAAAGGAAATGCCAAGCAGACCAATGCTTCCATGGTATAATAAGAACATACAGGCTGTAAAGAGACACAGAAGGTATTGTGAGCGGCTGTGGATCAGGGCCAGTTTGTGTGTTCATTTTGAAATGTTCAAGGTCAGTAAAATTATTGTTAAAAATGCCCTTGCCTCTGCTAAATCTGAATATTATAATAAAAAGATCAAAGCATCCAAGGGAAATCAAAGGACTGTTTTCAGTGTTGTGAATAAAGTATTACAGAAAAGTCAAACTGTCCTCCCAAATAATATCAACTCAGATAAAGATATGGCCCATTGTTTTAATAACTTCTTCTGTCAAAAAATATTAAATATACATAGTGGGTTCCAGTCCAGCACCTTATCACAGGGTAAGCCATTGGTAGAAGAGTCCTGCATATCCATGATGGATACATTTGAGCCTTTTACAGAGAATGATATCAGACAGTTGCTGAAAAAGTCATCTAATGCTTTCTGTTATCATAGAGATCCACCAGATGATCCACATCATCCGGTGGATCTCTATGATAATACATTGAGAGACATTGTAGATCAACATGCACCTTTAAGGACAAAGGAAATGCCAAGCAGACCAATGCTTCCATGGTATAATAAGAACATACAGGCTGCAAAGAGACACAGAAGGTATTGTGAGCGGCTGTGGATCAGGACCAGTTTGTGTGTTCATTTTGAAATGTTCAAGGTCAGTAAAATTATTGTTAAAAATGCCCTTGCCTCTGCTAAATCTGAATATTATAATAAAAAGATCAAAGCATCCAAGGGAAATCAAAGGACTGTTTTCAGTGTTGTGAATAAAGTATTACATAAAAGTCAAACTGTCCTCCCAAATAATATCAACTCAGATAAAGATATGGCCCATTGTTTTAATAACTTCTTCTGTCAAAAAATATTAAATATACATAGGGGTTCCCCTCCAGCACCTTATCACAGGGTAAGCCATTGGTAGAAGAGTCCTGCATATCCATGATGGATACATTTGAGCCTTTTACAGAGAATGATATCAGACGTTGCTGAAAAAGTCATCTAATGCTTTCTGTTATCATAGAGATCCACCAGATGATCCAATCACCCGGTGGATCTCTATGATAATACATTGAGAACATTGTAGATCAACATGCACCTTTAAGGACAAAGGAAATGCCAAGCAGACCAATGCTTCCATGGTATAATAAGAACATACAGGCTGTAAAGAGACACAGAAGGTATTGTGAGCGCTGTGGATCAGGACCAGTTTGTGTTTCATTTTAAATGTTCAAGGTCAGTAAAATTATTGTTAAAATCCCCCTCTGCTAAATCTGAATATTATAAAAAAAAGATCAAAGCATCCAAGGGAAACAAAGGACTTTTTCAGTGTTGTGAAAAAAATATTACATAAAATTTCAAACTGTCCTCCCAAATAATATCAACTCAGATAAAGATATGGCCCATTGTTTTAATAACTTCTTCTGTCAAAAAATTTTAAATATACATAGTGGGTTCCAGTCAAGCACCTTATCACAGGAACCATTGGGTTAAGAGTCCTGCATATCCATGATGGATACATTTGAGCCTTTTACAGAGACTGATATCAGAGATTGCTGAAAAAGTCATCTAATGCTTTCTGTGCAGTTGACCCTTCCTACATGGCTTGTGAAAGATTGTCTGGATGTTCTGATAAACCCAATTACAAATATAGTTAACAAATCATTATTCTGGGTGTTTTCCCAAGATCCATAAGCTGCCCTTGTAAAACCATTAATAAAAAAACCCCACTATGGACTGTAATATTCTAAACAATTACAGACCTGTTTAAATCTTACATTTTTATCTAAAGTTATAGAAAAGGCAGTTGTTTTCCATCTAAACAAATATTTAATCAATAAAACCTTAATGAATCACTAATTCCTATAAAATGGTCACAGCACTGAAACAGCCTTGGTCGATAAAATTATATTATGATGTCAGTTGATCAAGGTAAGCCAATAATACTTGTTCTTCTGGACCTGTCTGCTGCATTTGATAGAGTTGACCATAATGTATTTTTCTCTAGGTTAAAAGACATGTTTGGTCTGTCAGGTAGAGAACTTGAATGGTTTAGATCCTACCTGGAACAACGCTCCCAGAAAGTGTCTGTTCATGGTATTTTATCTGCCATTCAGGTTTTGTTATCTGGTGTACCACAGGGTTCAGTTCTTGGTCCTCTGGTTTTCACAATGTATACCCGTCCTCTTGGGATCATTGCGCAGCGATATGGGGTTAAATATCACTTGTATGCTGATGACACACAGCTGTATATATCACTGGATCCTGACAATGAGTTAAATTTCTCCTCTTCCTTGAAGTATTTAGAACACTGTATTGCTGATATTCGGCTTTGGATGACTCAAAATATTTGGCATCACCACATTGTGTTAAATCCCTAAAGACACCAGCATTATAGATGGGTGCATCTTCGATTACCCCTAATGGGTCAGTAAAAAATCTAGGGGTTATTTTTGACCAATGTATTAACATGCATGAACATGTTGCATCAGTATGCCGAGCTGCTTACTACCATCTTAAGAACATCCACTGTTTAAAACATTCTTGACACAAGAATCACTTGTAACTGTAGTTCATGCCTGTGTTACATCTCGTATAGACTATTGTAACTCCCTGTTATATGGCATATCTGATTATAACATTAATCGCCTTCAGCGAATTCAGAATAGTGCAGCTCGCATTGTAACAAATACTAGAAAATATGATCATATCACCACAATTCTTCAAAAACTACATTGGCTACCTGTTAGACAGCATATCCATTTCAAGATTCTGTTAATAACTTACAAATCTATTTATGATATGGCACCAGAATACCTGTGTGAACTGGTTTCCATTAGAAAGTTATCCCGAAAACTCAGGTCATCCAGTCAGATACTATTGCAGGTGCCAGTGTCTCGGCTCAAGTCATATGGTGATTGTGCATTTAGTGTTGCAGCCCCCACTTTGTGGAATAAGTTGCCGGCAAATATTAGAAATGCGTCGACTCTTGGAAATTTAAAGTCTCTTCTAAAAACACACCTATTTAAGGTCGCTTTCACAGATAAATAATTATTATCTTTTAAGTCATTACAGGGTTTTTACAGACATTATTTGGGTTATTATTATATTACATATTATTTGTACAGCGCCTTTGAATGGCTCCTGCTAGTAAGGGCGCTTTATTAAATATACATTATTATTATTATTATTCCAACTATTTTTGATGTACCAAATCCAACCCCATCCACTGAAAGCAAACATGAAGGTATCTACGCATAGGAAACATATACAGGAGACAGGGCCAGCTGTGATGGTAATTAATATTTATTAATATTAAAGGTTCATGAAACCTATTACAAATTGATATTTTAAAATTAATTAAATACAAAACAAGGCATCAAACCCATGAAGGTTTGTCAGCCCATTTCATATCTTAATACAAAAAAACGGTATTACCTGCACCTGAATTTTGCATAATGTCAATGTTCAGCTCATGTGTTTTAATTAGTACATCTATTCCTAACTTAAATGCATATCAAATGAATTTCTTTAACCAACTTGAAAAAAAGGAACCGTGTTTACATATTGTGTGTTTTATGATGATAAGATACCATGTAAACAGGCCAAGTTCCCGCATATAGATTTACTGGTGTTGGATGTGATAGCTGATTTTGAGTTATCTGCGACAGAAGTCAGTGTTGTGTCTTACATCTCTATGTATATTCTAAAAAGGTTTATGCTTCAATTCAAGTGTTTAGATTGTTTAAGAATGCTGACTGACACCAGCAAAGGTGCAAAACACAAGGTAAAAACAGCTTTTGGTTCGTTGTATGCGACATCTCCAAATTTTCCAATTTTCTTGAACAGGATGGAAAGGGTGTTTCAAATAAATATTCACAAAGTTGTGGTTTTGAAGGGCATTTTGTCAAGATTGTTGAAGTCTGTATACATGACAGAGTTCCTTCAAGGGTGATAAGACTGTGTCCAAAGCACAGGGATGGTGAGTACATAAAATATATTGCAAATTTGTATGTTAGGTGTCACCTACATTATTATTTCAAGTTAGAATCTAAGAAATTGTTATGGCCAAAACCAAGAAAAATAGGAGTGACAGATCTCAGTGTGTTGCCATAGGAATGACGACATCAGAAGGTAAGTGCCTGAATTTTGGGGTGCCACAAGAATCGGTGCCATATGTAGTCGACAAAATTTGCTCTACCACTGTTATGTAGATGATACCCAGGTTTATATGGCGATCATGCCAAAACAACTAGGTCCGACGTTGCAAAGAAATTGGAAGCTTGCTTGGCTGATATCAGTACTTGGATGAGTGCAAACATGTATAAATGAAACGAGGAAAAGACAGAGCTCATTATCTTTAACCCAAAACATCAGGTTGTGATAAATTAGGAATCACGGCTTCAGGTAGGTAAGAATACTGTACCTGTAGCATCGTCAGTGAAGAACCTAGGAGTATTATTTTAATACTTAATGGAACTTGTCGTTCCATATCAGCCGACAAGGTCTCTACGGTCTGAGCTTGGAGCATTCTTTGCCGTACCAACAACACGTGGAGTGACTTACGGTAATAGATGTTTCAGAAAGGCTGCTGCAACCTTACGGAACAATCTTCCAGTAACCATCAGAAAGTGCAAAACCCTTGATAAAAACTAATCTTTTTGTTTCAGCTTTTCCTAGTTGAATATAGTATGTATTTGACTGAAAATAATTATGTATTTTTAAAGATTTAAATATGTTACATCCATATTAATTATTTATTGTCAAGCGCCTTGGAGTAACCTTCTTACAGGTAATATAGGGTGCTATATACATTGTGTATATTATTATTATTAAACAGTTCACTGATATGGACTAAATGTCATTTTTGTAGTAGTGGTTGTTTAGAGATGGGAACCAGTTTGGGTTATTCTGTGCATTTGATAATAGATAACAGGTTGTAGCTGTAGATGAGCCAGTGGCACAAGAGATTTTATGCTGCTAATTGTATTCCATGCACTAAAGTACTAATTTCTCTATCTCTTACATGGTAACGCAAACATAAACATTGTTAATATTCCATGTGTAATTTATAGTAATGATGAATTTATAGTAAAAAGTTTGTAATGAATTGTGTTATGCACGGTTGCGTTATAATAGCTGTATGTATGTAAATATCCAAATAAATAAAAATTGATGGACCATGGCATGACCTGTGATTGTGGTGTGTGATAGAGATCTAATTGATGATAAATTGACATGATAAAAAATAGGTTTATCATATACCTCATATATATATATATATATATATATATATATATATATATATATATATATATAATTGTATTCATTATAAACAAGTTTTGAAAAGTACGCCTTCCGCACACAAAAGAAAATAAGCTGTGAAATGATAATCCATGTTCAATTATTTTCTGATCAGCTGTGAAGTGATCGCAAATTGTGGGCTATGAAGTTACCGGACTGTGAAGTGATATAATTCTTTATTTACAGTTTCAGAGCTTTGTTATTTCGATATCATACGTGCATAATTAAAGTGTTAATTAACAGGAGAGTATGTAATACTACTAGTTTTGGCAATTCATTTGAACTATACGGCACACATGTACACGATCACATGTGTAGAACCAGCGAGCTTTTGTTTATATGAGAAGTGCACCCGCTCGCTTGGTGTGCTACTGGTTCAAAATTCAAAATGGCGCGGCAAGAGTATGAGAAAGATCATGGGAATAATTCTGCTATCCCCAAATCGGAATATTGGTCAACTGCGTATGCTCGGATTAGAGTGTTAGGCTTAGGGACTGTTAGCATGCATGTAGTGAGCCCGTGGAACAGACCTTTAGTGACTTTGTTACTTATTTGGCTGGTAACAGGATATTTCCCTTGTGCGCTCTCGTATCAACTCTCTATATTTAAACTCTCTGATAGTAGTAGCCTGGTTGGGCTAGTATTTTAGACCAGTCATTATTAGCCTGAAGACAAAATAAGCAAGTATTTATATTCTCTTGAAAATAATATTAATCGGTTACCTTGGTCTTGTAGTTGTTGCATACCTGTCTTATCCAGCTTCTAGACCTATTGTAGTTATGACTGGTTATCGAATTGACTGATGTTAGGAAACATTTCTGATCACCCGTTCATGCAGCTTAAAGGTTTGTGGTCGACCAAATGTGGGGTCAAAGGGGTGTGGAATCATAGTTCACCGGTTGATTGATGTGCGAAAGAAGTTGATTGTCAGCCGATCGTGACACTTGGCGATTTCTGGCCGACCAGTTATTGTGGATATCAGAGCCGCTTGGCTTGGTTGTATTAATGTTTTCGTGGTGTGGGTTGAATGTGTGAAAGTTTTGTTAGTGAATGTTTGTTATGGTACAGCGAAGTCAGCGGATATCGTATCAAGAGACATGTGGGTCTCTACTGGACAACACGCTGATTGTGATGTTTTGCTTATTCAGCACAGCCTGAATTGTGATGGGGGAGAATTCCCCTTTATATACCGGTTTGGATGTGTGGGAGATTTTAGTAAGAATTGTTCTTGACTCATCCATGTCAGCGGTGATTTTTGTAGTTTTTGATGGTGGAGTGCAGCGTTTCGAGGAGTGTATAGTTTATGTACAGTTTCGAGTAGAAATTGTAAAGTGAGTAGAATGTACAGGAACAAAGTAAATTCGAGATTACATGAGTTCGGAGTTTTGAAAGAGAGAGACAGCTTAGCTAGGCCGAAATTCAGGAGGGACGGATGGCCCAGCCTACCGCGTCCCGGATCTCGGTACTTTTCAAATTCACATCAAAGTTTACAAATGTCTATTACAGATGTATAGCTTAGGCTTAAAGTTAGGTTTTGGTTTTTCTTTCGTTTCATGATCTACGACAAGGGCCGGCTATCTTTTTGAGGGGAAGGCCAAATCGTAAAACTAGACTTGATAACAAAAGGGGTTTCAGACCATCTGAGACCTGATGTCATTAATATATGAAATTGTTTCAAACTGTATGCTTAGTAGAATGCGATTTGGATTAAGCCAGTGGCCAACATGTATTTCCAAATGCAAGAAGCTGTATAATTAGATAATACAGTGTGTGTCTCCCATGACCTATATATCGATCTACTCTTTACATATAGTAACTTCATGAATGTTAATGATTATACACTATTAATACAATAAAAACAAAAACCTGAACGAATTAATTATATGTAACTCGTCACCAGTGGTGTTGAGCTTTCTTCACCAACCCCTGAACATCAAGTTGTATATGTGTACCCACAAGCCTCATAGCACACTCCAAGTGTGCATTAGTGAGTTTACTATGCATCTTGCTCTTTGCAAAAATCACTTTGGTGAGCGGTTGTTCACATAGGTACGCGCTTCCGAATAGTGTAATTATCTTTCAAACGTGATGCATTAGTCTGAGGAACTAGTCGGCTGAACATATTTTTGGTAAAACTTAACTATCGCAACTTCAGTAACCTTGGTTTTCAAATCAGTGTTGCATTGGAAATCAATCAGTTCGATCTGCAAATGAACGACAGTACTGACCACGATTACTGGGAACAGAGTTGGATATAATATCAAAGCCTGGTTGTTGACGTGCAGATATGCAAATTGAGTTTTGAATGTTCTCGCAGCTGTCCAACAAAAGCAACATACGTAGTAGCCTTATTAAGTTAACTTGCAGACAATGTTGGAAAATGTGCATAATTGCATTGTTTGAGTTGTCCAACCCACAGAAGAAGAAGCTTCACCTCTTATGCACAGATGTGTTTAAACAGTTTGTTGATTAACTCATCTCTGCAGTGTAATTTTATGTTCAACACATTCATATGTTTTGAAATGTCTACTAAGAATTCCAAATCTGAGAACCAAGCCGGGTAATTAATCCTTGGAAACGTTTCGACGTCTTGATGGGATCAGACCTGTGACCCTTGGCACAAAGTGTAAGGTGCTCAACCGCTATAACACCGGAGCCACTATTATGCTACAAAATGATCTGAGGCAATGTTGAATCAGAATAGTGTATGAAAAGTATAATACTACAGTCTCTCGGGTGTTAATTGACTCTATATTATGTTTATAATATTTGTCTAGCTTTTCTATATTAAATGTTTGTGAGATATGTATCATTTAATGTGCTTATATAACTGTAAATATTCCTAGTGATATATGCTATAAATAGCTGGTAATAATTGTTTTAGCTTCAGCCTTATAATGTTTAATAGTTTATGCTATTTACAGTTTATAACAGTTTTTTTCTACAAAGTATTACAAAAATATTTGTTTCTAGTAAAAACCCAACTATATTCTTATTTTCATTCAGAGGTATACAGTGAAACATTGCAAACTAAAATTCAAATAAAGGGCACATATGCAGGTCAAACTTAATATGTATGTTGTTTTAAGTCAAAATGTTAGTTTGTTATGTAACCAACCCATTAAGAAATTATTTATGTTCTTTGGACACTTATTTATTTATTTGGATTGTTATATTTCCAGAATAACACAGAGCAAATAGTTGACACATATTTGGTGGCTTCATGACATCATATCTGAATTGTTTGGTAACACTTTTATGTACAATTATTTTTTCATATTGCTATATCAAAAGTTTATTAAGGACTCATGAAATCACCCCTCATAACGTTAACAAGTAGAGATGAGTGTAACTTGTGGCAACACAATGACTTCTAGATGAAACTTCCCAAAGTTTGTAATTTAGATGATTTAAAAGTAAGGAGTAATTCAGTAAACTAATGATCAAAATAAGATCAAAGATTGTACAACTTATACAGCAGTGCATAACTTTCTTGTAGAGTGAGAAATGAGATTTGGGCTATCTATGAGAACACAATATTACAAATGGATGACACTCTTTTTAGGAGATATTACTGGCTGTTCTTGTTGTTGTCAGCTCCTATACAGAGTGACTTAGGTTGACAAAATATGACTTCAGTATAAGCTGTTAAATGTTAACACATTTAAATGTTTTTTCAGTAATAACTTACTTTACTCACATTTTTATCCCAAACAAAAGGAGCAGTAATAAAGAAAAAGTCAAGAGTAGGTTAACTTACAGTGTGTGGTATTTAGTGCTTGTTATTTCTACTGTTTAACTGAATGAGTTGTCTGTGTTAGCTAAATGTGGTAATTCAATACATAAAATGAGAGTTTGGTTTTGGGAGTCAAAACTATCTGACTAGTGTTATACACTGTAGATCCTGTGTTAACTGATTTAATCTTAGGTTCATTATACTTCTGGTTCACAGAAAGTAAAGTCTGTACCTATTTGTTGTTACACAAATAATCTGTTATTGAACAATAAAATGTGGATGACTGATTGACTGATTATACAGAAACACCTGTTGGCTACTGATATCACATAGTCTAATCCTTAGCTATTTTGGCTTCATTTAATTCAGTGAATTAAAAACACAAATACATGTATGAGCAGTGTCATTTATATTCCATTGATAAATGCACCATGTACAGCTTGTCTTTATACTGGAACTGTGCCAGTAATTATACACACTGGCTAACTTTAATAACATATTATTATAAACACAGACTGATCTCTTCACATAACAATTGTTTACTTTAAGTTTCTCCAGAAGATGTGTAGCAAGTTGTTTATGTGATAGATACTATTTATTACCTGTAGTTTGTCCAGGTGTTTATACATTTTTTCTTGTTTTATGTACAATATATATTTATTTTATACAGGTGATGAGTATTACACCTAAGTGACTGACTTGTCTAGTTTAATTAGTAACAATGTTTATGTTTGATTCTGAATAGTGTGTTACAATAATACTTGTTATAATTTTGCACTATTCTGTAATGAGTTACTGTATGTTTAGATATGTGTGTCTTTTTAAAAGGAAGTAATGCCTCTTACTAATATTTCCATGTAATCTCTTGTTTTATATGGTTTGTTCCCTGTTCAGTAGTAAGTCTGTTATGATTCCTTTCAGATAACAGGCTAAATGCTGCCAGAACCATAGCTCTTACAGCTGCAGAAGTGATGTTATCATAATTTGTGTTAGAAGCTGTTAGATTTTAGTTTGATGATCAACATAAGCATCTTATATGAGCTGTGATGCAAAGAATAATATCACATGATTAATGGATTATAAATAAGTTATATATTTAAGTCAAAAGATTGAAAAAATTCCACAAAGTTAATTACCATTTTGTGACATATTACATGGAAGTGTTCATAAATATATTTGGTGAACATTTTATACTTTATGGTATTGTAGTTTACTGATAGTTTATTGTGTTTTTAATGATCATTGTATAATATTAAGAGTTTAGGTCAATCTATTACAGGGTTACTCTCTCTCTCTCTCTCTCTCTCTCTCTCTCTCTCTCTCTCTCTCTCTCTCTCTCTCTCTCTCTCTCTCTCTCTCTCTCTCTCTCTCTGTTTATATATATATATATATATATATATATATATATATATATATATATATATATATATATATATATATATATATATATATATATGTTATAATGTGTGGAGGTGTAGATTTTCTCTATTTAATTTATTCATATTTATTTATGTAAATTTATGGAAGCATAGGATTTAAAAATGTTTAGGTGTTGATGTTCTAAGCTAGTGCCACCATATATATATATATATATATATATATATATATATATATATATATATATATATATATATATATATATATATATATATATATAGTATAGATGTTTAGGTGTTGATGTTCTAAGCTAGTGACCACTATCACATATATATATATATATATATATATATATATATATATATATGCTAAGGCTCACAGCCACACACTAACATACACACACACACACACACACAGTCAGATTCAGAAACACCTATACTAATAATAGTTTGTTAGACATTTCTCACATTTGGTTAAGTTACAGAGACCATGACTTAGTTATTAGGACTTTTAGTAGACAACTACATGGAGACTGATGAGACAATATTATTGTCTCACATTAATATTTGTTCCAGTGACTTCACATTCTGATAAAATACACATTACCTGTGTCAGAGATTGAGAAAGTCAGTGAAAGTGGAAAGATGGATTAATAAGGCTTATATTTGACCTTCTATCAAATTCAGCTGTTAATATTATGATGTGGTACAGTACTTAATTTGTGAATAGTTTATAGGGACAATATGTCAGTTCTTATCAATAAAGCTTTAATAAATGTTATTCAATTTTTTTATTGCTGATTTGTTTCTGAAAACAGATTACATTAAAGCTTGTATATTCATAACATAATATAATTAACTTCAAATTCCTTTGTATTATAAAATAATGGCTATTTCAATGTTGTTTTCGTCAGAGTTTGCCTATGATAAGTTAAATATGTTTTACTGGTTTTATCTCGAAGTACTCGCTAGGCCAAAAGCGACCTAGTTAGAAAAAAGTTGCCGCTCCAGTGAACACGGTAGCTCGAAATAACCGGCAATGACGAATACGGCACTTGACTCTAACTGGTTGTCAGTAAGGTGTGTCTGTGATTACGTGTTTACTTGTTAATATTTCTGTGAGTCTTGTTCCAAGTTGACGTTATAACAAATGGGTTACATGATCTTCTCTCTCGGTGTATGGCTGATGATATGCCAATTAAAGGGACTGGTGTTAGGTAAGTTAACAGTTATATATATATATATATATATATATATATATATATATATATGTTTGTTAAGTACAGATTCTGTCTGGGAGTTTTACTTCCTGGTTTAGTGACGGATGTAGGTATGTCAGCTAATTTCCTATATTAGGTCTATCCCAATAATCCGGATGTGTATATTTGGGCATGATTTCAGATAGATGACAGGAACAATGGATGTCTGCACCCTAAATTAATCAGTAAGCAAAATCCCCACCCAGTTCCAATGTCATCTTGCTGTAAAGCAAACCACTAAAATTTGTCGATGAATTTTGCATTGTACCTTGACTATTAGATTGTTCCACACCTGGACTAAGTGGACCACTAAGTTCGATTCTTTTCGGGGATATTGATGCTATGGAAGTTTGTAATTATTATTATTAGATTGAAACAAACCACTCATCATACAGAGGTAGGAACTATGTTTTTTTTGCGTAGGCCGAAAATAAGTATGAGGTTTGCATGTTATGTCATGTGATCTTGTTGTTTTATTATGTCTCGGTTTCCAATGATCGATTGGTGTTTTTTTAATTTTTTATATTCGTTTTCAACGGATATGATGCCACAACATAAGATAATAACTGAATATTACATTGCCACGACCTTCATTTATGTCTTAATATGTCGAAAATAAGGTTGAAAAGGGTTTATAGTATAGAAAAGAACGTGTCTTTGTATAAAACAAATAGCCTATACATGTTTGTAATAATAGATATTGACGTCAAGTAATAATAATGAAATGTTACGTTTTGAAACAAGAAAAAAGTAAATAATTTAATTTTAGAAATTGTTTTGATTCCAATAGCATTCTTCATAGTATTTGTAACTCATACGTCACTTCCGAGTTATTGTGTCAGGGCACTATCACATGACATTTGTGTAAGCGTAGTGTCGTCCATATGTTTTAGTATCTTCATTATTTAGAATAACACCGAGATATGTTTTATTTCTTCCAGTCTTGTATGGTATATTATCATGTGTCATCAGAGACAAATCAGATATTACAACAATGTTCCACAGATCTAATCTATCTCGCGCGCTCGAGGCATGGTTATATGTCTCTCTCTCTCTCTCTCTCTCTCTCTCACACACACACACACACACCTGGTATGCCGGCCTATCTGTTGCATTGAAAATATAATTCTAACCGTATGATTTTTTAGTTGCTGTCCCTACTCTTTGGAAGTCTCTCTCTGAACATGTTAAGTCATCAAATACATAGTTTCTTTCCTTTCCGTCACCGTTTTAAAACCCAACCATTCAGACTTGCTTACCCTCCCTAAGTTTCCTTGCCATCTGATCATTGTTGATGAACTTTGCATCATACCCGAACTATGAGTTTGCCCAACCCCTGTAGTAGGTGCGCCACTGAGTTCGATTCTTTTCGAGGATATTGGCGCTATAGAAGTTTTGTAATTATTAATATTATTATTTACAATACCTGATATCATTAAATGGTGATTATGTTCTGTCTACTCTAAACTATTAAATTGATGTCCAGTTATTTCATATATTTATTGTATATCTGTATTTGTCAGATGTTAAGTGAGATATATATCATTGCGTCAATTTACACAATTTATATTTGTTTGAAACTCAATGTTTACTTGTAGAGTGAACTTTGTACATTTGATGGTCTAATATGAATAAACGTCGTGGATATTTAAATAGCATACTTACAAATATTAAAATATTCAAAAGAAAGCACACAAATAAAATAACGACAAGCAAATATTCAAGAGTGGTTTAGGAGATGAATGCAAAAGGCTGAAATTTCATAGCAAAATAAACACAACTTTAATGTTTATCTGCGGAAGATTATCTTTTTTTTGCTTGTTTGTTATCTAAATAAAGACTTGATAGGCAGCTCTAGAATCTATACAGATGTGTTATCGGTAATTCCATTAGCCCTATAGATTGGTGACATAGAACATTATATACCGTATTAACTCGGGTATAAGTCGCACTTTTTATACTCCGAAATCGACACCAAAATCAGGTGCGACTTATACGTGGGTCAGACTAAAAGGGAAGGTATATTTCGCCTAATTTGGGGGAAAATACAATAATATTGTTTTTCAACCTTATAATATTGAATAACATGAACAATAAACAAATGTATTAGGTGTTTTTTGCTGTTGACTTTCTAAGTCAAATTCAATCGTGATAACCGCCATGATTGTTTAATCTCATACACTAATTAGCGATGCGATCATAAAGATGTGCCATTACTCTTGAAATATGTGAGCGAGTGTAATTGAACGGAACGGTAAATGAGGGCACACAAAGAATGACCATAGAAGCAACATCAAAGGAAAATGTTTAGTAAACACTGTTAATTACTTACAAAGCTGGCATGAGGGAACTACTAATATGATCGTAATCACTCTTGAAACAGCATTGCAGAAACGTAATACTATAAATGAGATGTTATTTTCCCATACTTGTTATATTTACCCAACAACCATGTTCGGGATGCTAAAACGAAAAAAGCTGTGCATATGACACCGAATTTAAACTGAAAGTTGTGCAGTATGCTGACACTTGTACTAACAACAGGTATACGGCTCGGGAGTTCAATATTTCAGAGAAGCAAGTGCGAGACTGGCGAAAAGCCACGCTTGACTTAGCCGAGATGCCACTAACGAAGAACGCACTCGGAGGGGGGAAGCTGACACTGAAGAACGAGAACTGAAATACAGGATATGCGACCACAGACAACATAGATATGTTGTTACCTGTGGCGCAAAAATGATGATCAACAATGAATCGTTCCGTGCACCATCCGTAGTGTGTCTTATTTGCGGGCTCGATCCCATGGGGCTTATTGGTCTGAGAAATAAGTGCATCTTATACGAGGGGCGACTTATACCCGAGTATATACGGTACATGTAATTTTCTTGTATCTTATTACAATAAATTCAGATATAAAAGCACACGAATCGTAGTTCATTTACCGGGGTTGCATGATAGATTAATACATGTGTCATCTCGGCTCACAAATTACTAGATATTCCTACACATACATATACACATTTCCTTATAACTTTTTTCAAAGCTTATATATATATATATATATATATATATATATATATATATATATATATATATGGAGAAAGCAGCATTTAATCGTGTCAAGTTCAACCTAATGATATGCCAAATATTAACATGCGAATTAACGACATGCCAACTACTCTATCCACGTTGAGAATGTTTAAGTAACCATATCCATTTAATCTATGTCTTATATGAGAATAATCACACAACTATTATTCTCACGCAATATTATTGTGTAATTACTAGTACTCGCTGGGTAGCCTCATATTAGCATCATATTGAATATAAATGCTTTTGTTATTTATATGCTAAAGATAAAATAGTTTTTATATGATTTTGCTATTGATGTTTTGTGAAGGACTGTGTGCCTTAGAGATCAAATCAAAGTTATGTACATACAGCGTTTATAAAGAGTTATTGAAGTACTTGAACCGCCAATGTTTATATAGGTATGAATGATATTGAATGAACCGTGACTCAGGTTCATCTTCATTCGCATAACCATGTAATCGTATTTGCTAAACACACGCACACACATCAGTGTGCTTACGAGCTTCAATAGTTTATTTGCAATGCTCATTAGTCATACAAACCATCTGATGTGTCATATTCGGCAGTCATAGCTTGATGTTTAATATAATTCAATGTATAACTCTTAAAAACAAACAGTTCACAATCATATTCTAATTTTCAGGACTAATATAAATATCCTCACAAAAATTATAATTGATGTCAAAATATGAACTTGATCAACCACATATTAACTTATCCAGTTCAAAGTGCTGTTTCATCGATTACAATAGGTGTGTATGCACCGCCATTTTGAAGCCAGACACAGACTACATGTTCCTGAAATCTGACGTTTGATTACCCGTTTATAACAGTGTAAACTGGTGTCAACCAGACATGTATTTTGGGAACAAATGCGTATTTACGAATTTTACAGCGCAGTTCCAAACAGCCTCGTAGCTTTACTATACAGTGAAGTGGCTTAAGATTGTTTTGAATTTTTTAACAATGAACATCTATCGAACTGTCAGAATTATGTAAATGAACTGACGACGGCGTCAGTTATTAGTAAGTAGTAGGTTGAGCACGGGGGAGGTCGGGTTACTAAGATATCTAAGCGAGAGCGTCTGTGATCTGACCTGAGCCGAAACGAGATGGATACATGATCCTTGTGTTATCTGACGTCAGAACACGTGACATATTACCCTCCAGCCGTACAATCTGGCATTCAAGATACTCTGCAATAATTATAATTATTTCCTTATATCTCTGATAACATTTAGCATTCGTGATTGTCATTGGGAGATTATTGACTACAGTAATAAACATTTCTCATTTAATACATAATATCTGAGGGTAAACTATTCCTTTAAAAGCTAATCTGAAACATCACCTGCATTCCAACAGAAAATATAAAATAAATAACCTGAATATTCAGATACTTATGCTAATATTCCACGGAACTTGTGAGCACTGACGGGTTAAATATTGTAGAATTTTTATATTGGACCGTTATGTAAATATATTTTTAGTTTAATAATAAAGTAAATAGTCTGTAGTTCACCAACATTTTATCAATATTAGCCAGTTGACATGTTAAACTAATCCGTGAAACTGAAGTCAGTCGGCCCACGAGTAGTCCTATGTTTGAGGATTACACACTGAAGTCGGCATTGTCTTATCATACATCTTTGACTTCGCTTCATTACCTTTGGAGGTCAATCGATCCATTTAGCCCACCATGTGCACAGTTTGTCTACTATGAGAAAATTTAGTTATATTTAGGTTTGTATTTGGATGTAGTTTTCCTTCATAAATCAAGTAACTAGTTACCAAGATATAGCGATACATGATGTTTGTATCGCATGTTTCGGAACAGATATAGCGGATATTTTTCAATACATTATTGAGCATAATTTAACATTGCACGAACAATATAATGTTTCATAGGTAACTTTAGTGACATTGCAAGTAATAATTGAAACAGTAATCACATATTTTAACGCAAGAGATAGGCATAAATATGTTATTTCCATTACAGAGACTGATATGATATTACACTTCTTAGTACAAAATGTCGCCATCTCTGCATATAACCTCCTTATAATTTATGTACATACTTATTTATGTCATTATTCCAGTGCAAGATTAGTTACTCATTAATAGGATGTAAAAAGTCTCTATTTCTTTCTTACATAATTTTACAGAATTATATAAAAATGGGGAAGGCTGTATTAACTTATGAATAGCTAAGGGTTAGATAGAGCAAGTAGTTATCTGGTTGATATGTTAACATCTGTCGACATACATCAGTTACCGTGTGTCTCTAGTCTAAAGTATTTAACTTATTTAATCAACTAAGTTTATTTACAGATACCATTGTTTTTGGTCCTTATATCTTACCCATGTAAGGCGACTGGTTATTTACAGCCACGAGTCATTTAATAAATTACTAACTGGAGATAAAATTGTTTCTTATCTAGTGGAGTGTCCTCTTTATTTGGCTTCCTCCATGCTCATACTGTAGAAGCATCCATTAAACATGGTTAACACGGGGATTAGAACCCTGATTTGGAAGTAGGGTACTCTATCCAGGGTTCGCACGCATCCTGGAATTCTTGGAATATACTTTATTTTAATAGCACACCTGGAAAATACACCCCTGGATAAGGAAATTCACCCTAAACATTTTGAACACAACGGCTAATCAGGCTGGCAACTTAGATCTAACAAGTAGCCTGGATAGCTGTCAAAGTTGTGGCAAAGTTAGGACGTCAAAATACTCGGGTCAAAATGACACGGCGTGTGATGTGTTGCCAGTTAGTGTATATAATTGCTACCGCCGTGATTAACATCATCGCATGTTATAGAATACTATACAAATGGAGATTTATGAAACATATTTCATGTCAATGGCACACACACAAACTGTGTTTGGATATACTATAGCAGTGTGTGAAACTAACATATAGCTTTACTGGACCTGCAGGTCTAGTAAAATATTTTAACACTAGATCGGCTGTGCTGACACTAGTGCAAAAGTTACAGTTTTCAGATCTCCATGAAAACTAAAGATTATGAGTTGATCACTGAGTTGATTGTTTTCTTTGTGTGAAATACTTTGATTTAAAAATGTAAAACCTTTTAAATATCATAATTGTAACTGACAATGGTTCAACAAAACGGCACGCACACGTTAGTACGTACGCGGAGTTTGTCTCCTGGCAGCATTCAATAACCTTATATGAAACCATCATGAATATTCGGTACTATATTTTGCCTCTTAGTAAACTCCGACGTACCTTTGCCCAGTGAAATATTGTCATTCATAAGTTGTTTGTAACGTCATCACTCTCCGTTTGCATTCACTGAACATGCATGTATATACTATCGCAAAATTAATTATCCAGATGGCTGCCAGCTCAAGCTGATCCATGAAATACAAAACTTATTGCGACATTTCTACCCACACAACCAATTTATGTATTATTAAAATTTTCTCTACACTAGGTTCCTTCATTCATTTTACAAATTTCCACATTTTTAACAAAGACGTATACCTGGAAAACACGACTATAATTGAAATAGAAAATAAAACGCTAAAAGTTTTCGATTTCGTCATTTTGAACATATCAGTGTCAGCACAAAATGGCGAATTTTGGTCTATATTATGTTTGCTTTATTTTCTAGACCATTCGGGGAAGCACACTGTTATTCATCAGCAATAGCCAAATCTGAAGCAGACTATATCATTGGCCTTTATGTAACGGGTAATTCCATTCTAAGCAGATCTGAACTAGTAATTGACAAACCATTGCCACGATTGAATGACAACAAAGGTTAATTACTGATATGCAAGCTAAAGTTAAATTGCAATTAACACGATGAGAAGGTTGCATCAAACTGTACATAAGGAGGTGTAAAATATAATGTTTTCATATTATTTTTCTATTCTCAGCAAACGAATATAAATCATAACAAATCTCACACTCAAAATCAATGCCTTGTATAGTGATCAAGTCAGTGACTCCTTGACATCCAATCGCAAAATTGCAGACACTCAACCCAGCCTCAAGGTGAGGAGACTCAAACCTCTACACACAGGCTGGTTATTTCATTTATTTGATTTTGCTACTCGACAAACTGATGTTGATCGCTATTATGAGTGATTCTGATGGGGACAATGTCAGAGACGAATGATTTTTAAACGAGTGGTTGTTTTATTATAAATTCCAATGTTAACTGATTGTTGAATAAATGAGAATATTACACATATTCAGTGTATTATCAAAGTGGTGCTTTCAGAGTAGTCTATAATAATAAGTTCTGTACAGCATAATATTTTGGCGACAGGAAATATTATGTCACTCGCCATTTTTGCTATTATTTCATATTCGCCAAATTAAGCAGATCTACAGTATTCAGATAAATTCCCGAACACTCATTACACTAGTCATTTGGGATAAAAGATGCGAGTGTTGATTATTACGTTAACATGTTACGCCAATTTCATTCAATGTGTTTGTTCGTTGATATGTCACAAGTTAATAAACAGATCGTTATATTGGTTATTTGATGGGTAGCTGTTAGTGTCATCCTGTAGCTCTGTAATTGTAAACCGTTTTTTATTGTTTTTCCACTAAAATCCACAATTGACCGGCCGGTCGAGTACTATGGCACTGATACTAGACCGGACCTGGAAACAGTCGTCCCGGTCGAGCGGTCTAGCATTAATGTATCACACTGCTATAGTCCTAACCACGTAGGGGTTATGTTTGTCCTGCATATGCTGCTTGTTGACGAAATTAGTTAGCACTGTTAGGGTGTTAGTGGATTAAATAGACGTAATTTTACTTTCACTTGTTTACATACAATGATAAATGTCGATGAAATGACCTTTGTTTACTCCTGTCAATGTCATATTACATGTTTAGATTACAGCCATTGCAAGCAAGGTTGTGTTGAACATGAAGATAATTTCGAAACATGTTATTTTGGAGTAAATGATTTACCCTGATTTTGGTTCAGTCGTAGAATTACTTATTTAATTGTGGATGAAAACAAAGCAAGAGTAAATACAGTAGCATCAGCAAATCAATGAATCCGGCATTTGTACTTGAGAAATATCGTAATGCTTTTTTCTCAAAATCTCTTCCCGCACGATAGCAGCGTCCCCGAACAGATTGTAATGTACCTTATTCGTGCGTTTGTTCCGCAAGTGACATGTACCACGAAAAATGCACGCTGTGTTCTAAGACGGGTGATGTATCCAATAGTGGAGAAGCTGCTATCAAAAGCCATGCACTTGGGTCAAAGCACAAGCAACACTCAAGTTTGAGTACGACTACCTGGAATCGGTCAATTCTTTACAAGTGGCAGAGCAGCTAGAACATCGACTTATCTGTTCCATTACCCGGCAATCAAATATCCAAATACTCCTATTTTTATAAACCAACGTCCTGGAAACTCCTGGAAAAACATACACGTGGAGGTGTATGAAACCTTGTATGAAAACTTACAAAGAACATCTTTGCAATCTCAATGTGAAGCGTAGACTTGGCTGTACCTGATGTTTTTGTGACATGGCTACTATAATCCGATTGGCTGGACACAATATGTTTTTTTCTGTGGACGGCTGTCAGGTGAGCGTGGTCTGGGCCCTTGTCTGGGTGATATTGGTGGATGCTACAGTATCACTATCTGTGGCTTTGTTGTGTAGCTTAGCACACAAGGAATGGTGACTTGCCATTCTCTCTGCACGGGGTGTTTGTTAGTGACCAAATCTATTGCACTTAGCATGAACCTCATCATCCACTGTCACTCTAAGAAAATATTCCCAGATGCGATGGGCATGTCTGCCACCTTTGAACATGACTTGTTACTGTGTTATGCTATAATACCCCAATATTTATGAAAAAATACTCAAGGTCTATTTCCCGCAACCTTATATCCACTTTGGTTGTAATGAAGCCACCCATGAAACTAACCATGTGTAATTATTATTTAATGTGAAAGCTCTGAGATGGACTAACAGAATCAGATTAGGAGATATGTTGAGCTCTTGTCACATGGAGGATCATTAAGTGAAACCACTGCTACTGCATGCATGGTCAACCACATAGAGCTTTAAAACAAATAGCAGACCAATCAGATCAATTGAATTTGGCTACAAACAACACGAGCATATGATTAACGTAATTTCAAAATATGCTTTTAACAGTTTATGGTAGTGAGCCTTGGTGGCCTAACGGTTAAGCACTCGACACTTGTTGCCAAGGGTATCAGGTTCGATCTCAGAAAGAGGTCGAAACCTCTTCAGAGATTAATTTCTGGGCTCACTACATCGTGGGTGGGACCACGTTAAATGGCTCTGCCGTCTCCACTGAATTATTAAAAATAAAGGGGGACTTTAAGACCCCGTGAGGACGTAAAACAGTCTGGCAGTGACCATCCTCAGGGTATTTCGGCTCCATCTTTCCGTACTGCTCCCCTGTGAGTGGTGGCGGAGGAGGTTTCTCAACCACTCCAACATAGAGGCTGTGCCGAATAAGCGACAGCCAGGGGATTCTCCCCGAATAATAAAGCAACAGTTGTTTATGACAAAATCATGTCATTAACCGTCATAAACCTGTTTATGACATAACGTCATCAACCCTAATAATCCAAAGTTTTTGACATTTTATCATAAACTTGCCAAGTGTGATAAAAGTGAATGAAAACAAAACTAGCAATTATAGGAAAATAATACACATGATATTTTACTTTTTTAAACTTTAATCAGATAAAAACTTATAATCACCTTGATGATTGAAACTTTGTTTCTATTTGGATGTTTTATATTTGAACGTACGTAGAGTTTGATGAACAGTAAAGTAAACGAAACTTAAAGAAGGAAGTCATGATTATGCTTAGATTTGTGTTTTTATTGTGTATCATTATAAAAAGGGAAAACTGTCAATAGTTTATATGGTTTTTGATCTAAGATGTGCCTTATTCCCTTTTTTATCAGAATACATTTTGAAGTATAATACATTTATGTAATTTATTCTTACTGCTAAAGTATTAACAGATAAACATTCATGTTAACATTAATACAAGATAAAAGACGATAAGATATGAAGTAACTGATATCTGATCAAGTAATTTCGTTGTTGTTAGGATATGTAGTTATAATATTATATCAATGTTGATCCAGAATTTAGCGTTCACAAAGTGGACAAGGTATTGTCCTATCAATTACTAGGTATGGGTTTGAATCATAATATTACTTGGGTTCCTAATATATTTAATGTGGTCTTGGTGCGAGCAGCGCCAAGACTAAAGAAAACAAACTCCCTGACTCCCTGCAATATTGAGAGATAACTCTGATACTGTGGTCGGTCATCCGAATTGTTATTTATGCAGGAATTATTGCTTTCACTTGGATTGTATCAAATGTGTTCCCATTCTGTTGATGCATACAACTTTGTGTCACGAGCATAAAGCTTACTATTAGCAATATTATAAATCTGTAAGACGATAGAAATAAGCTTTATGAACAGGACATTGACCGTTAATAATACTACTAATAATAATAATAATAATTACTAAAACTAATAATTATAGTAATGATCAACCTTTACGTAGTGTATTGAACTATCGATCATGTTGCCTTAATTCTTAGTGTGAGTAATACCACAATATGTATTATAAGAAGACATGCAGTCCAAAATATGAACGTACCTGGGGACGAATTATAAAATTGAGATGGTATATTTCTACAAGATGTTAACCATTTATGATATGATCCATATTGATTTAGTAACTAAAATAAAATATTAAACATTTTGGCGTAAAACTTCTAGAGCTCTTCTATTGCGCAGTCACGTATTTTCAAAATGTGATACAATTATGGCTGATGATGGTTTGGGGCTCAGAATTGCTTGACTGAGTCATAAAATGACTACTTGATTTAGGAAACGTCGAAGGATTGTTGTGGATTATAGGCCTTTAACTGTCGAGCCGTTATAGTTCAGTTAGTTACAGCGTATGACTCGTAGCGGAAGGGTAATATGTTGTTTAGATGTTCTGATGATGTCAAGGTGGCTATATTTATATCATGCTGTACTACCTTGTACTGTACACAGTTATAGTATAGTTCTTCTGCAACCTTTATGTAAACACTATCCGTAGGTCATAATAATAACCTTAGGTATTGTTCACTATGGCATATCTTCCCGAATTACAAAAGAAACACATCTCACATGTTATCTATAGGCTTCAGCCCAGTTCAAATAGTATTATTATGAGTGCTGTTTTATCTTCAGTTCCGTTTTCTTTTTTATATGAGGCTACTAGTTCAGTATTTTATATTTTACACAACAGTAAGTGATATTCTATAATCAGTATATTGTTAGTTTTTATTCTTTTTATATGTTGGTGATAATTTGTTTCTATTAAATGCGCGGCCCATTTAGCACAGCATTTGCACAAAAGTGGCCACAAAACAACACTCTTCATCATCATCTTTTAATTGCGATTTTATGTATAATGACCATTGTCTGGCGTACGTAATAGCACTTATATTGTGATAATGTGTTACTCGTCTTGTATTATTATTATGGAATAAGAGTCTCAAATAAAGATTTAATATTTATTTATCTGTTGACTATAGTTGGATTAGATTTGTTATAGAGGATTCCAGAATTAGTATAGGTAACACGTTCAAATAATTCACTTCTCATTAGATATTTGTGATTCATTTACTTGTTGTGAGTTCGAATCCGTCTCAGACCTCTATTGTCTTGTCTATTTTCCATGCTTTCTCTAACACCTAAACCCAGATGGCTCCTTTCATCTGGTTTTCACTTGCTGTCTGAACCCAGGGTTAAAACCAATGCTGGCACTCGTGCTTTTTTCAGTTGCTGTCCCTCATCTTTGGCGTTCATTCCGAACATGTTAAGTCACCAAATAGTATAGTTTCTTTCCGTTACCACTTGAAAACTCACCTTTCCATAGGTGCTTATCCCTCCTACATTTTCACTGTATCCTATCATTTGTTGGTGAATTTTGCATCATACCTTGACTATGAAGTTGCCCAACCCCTATAATAGATGGGCCACTGAGCTCGATTCTTTTCGAGGATATTGGCGTAATAAAGTTTGTTATTGTTATTATTATTTTTATTATAGATTGTACGCATGTAACTTCTTTGTTTTTCGCTAGATGGCAGCATAATAAAGATTAACAAAATGGCTTATTCGTTTTCCTCTGCTGTCAGTCTGGAAATAAAATTAACGGAACAGTTCACCCTCCGATAATGATTTAATTGTATAATGTGTTATAAACATAATCCCAAATACCACAATAATAAACAGGAATTCTACCTGGTATCGTAGATATAAGGAAATAATTGGAGGGTAACCATTAAAGCTTCTTTCAATGCTAGATTGTATGGCGGGAAGGAAAAAGTCTCACATTCTGACCTAAGAAGGCAGATGGATTTTAACTTTATGCTGACCACGTCAGGTCACCGATGGTCTTCCTTAGCCACCCTCTTGACCTTACCTTCCCTCGTGCTCAACCTAACAGCTACCAAAGATTACATGGTCTCTTCGTCTACTAACTGGTTTTGGTTTATTTACATATATCTAACAGCTCGGTAGTTGCTTCTTGTTACAAAAGTACAAAACAATATTCTTAGGGAATTTTACTAAAGTTGTCTTTAGCCATTTCAGTACAACTATACTCTTATATTCGAAAAGTAGCTTTTGTTCCGAAATTACATGTTTCAGAGGCCGTTGTTTACATTGTTTAACCAGGTTATACAAACAGCTTGAATAAATAATTTCAGGAGCATCAGGCCCACAGACTCTTAATCGTCGATTAACAATAGTTTGCACTTGCTTATATATTATATTACGCGCTTGATTGTATTCAAATTTTAACATCATTTATAATATATTATTAGTTCAGAAATTCTGAAATGAAGGCAAACTGTTCCATTAAAACACATTTATGAATACAAATCTTTAAGCTTATAAAATGTATTTATAGCTGTGTTTCGTCTATCTATTTCAATTTGTTTGCGAATAAATCTGTATACTGCTCTTTTAAGGACTAGAAAGGACGCATCCAGTATAAAGTCTAGATGTACAGGTTTTTGTAGGCTTATCGTTTTAATAGTGGTGTTGTGGGAAGAAGGTGGGAATTTACCATGTGGTATCATGTGGCAAAATATGCATAGGTACGGGCTTTTGCCACGAGATGCAGGACACTGCCACCAGATTCATGTTCAACAACATAAAATAATAAAGATACAATATTTGTTGACGTTATGTTAGTATGGGTATGATTTGTTTATTATGCACATTAAGAACAACAACACTAATAAGCTACATTCTGATAACATCTTCAACAGTTAATACAATTGCGTTGACTGAATACTTAATATGAAGAATCTTCATTATCATGTTCAGCCATGATCAGTCCACTGCAGGACGAAAGCCTTAGCATGCTGCCTCTAATGGTCTTGGTTTCATGCTCTAATGTACCAGTTCATATTGCTCCAGTACTGTTGTAGTTCATCCCTCCACCCTTTTCGTTGCCTTCCTCGATTTCTTTTGTCCACAATATCAGTGCTGCATTCCATCTATTATCCGTTCTGCGACTGATTAGATCTGCCCATGTCCATGTTTTTGTTTTTATTAGTTCTATAATGTCATTAACTTTAGTTTGGTCGCTCACCCACTTGTTAGTTTGTTCAGTCTTTATAAGTGATGTTGAGCATGTTTCTTTCCATGTTATGTTGTGCTACAGAAATTTATTTTCCATTTTTGTTGTTAATGTCCAGGTCTCTGCTCCATATGTCATTGCTCGAAGGATACAGTGGTCTAAGACCTTTCTTTGTAAGCATGTTGACAGTGTACCCTTTATAATTGTGCTATGTCTTCCAAATGCATGCCATCCTGTTTTGATCCTTCTTCCTATTTCGTTGTCTTGGTTTTTCCCTTTAAACATACTCTTCTACTTGATCCAATTACATATACTGCCTTGGTTGTTCTTGTGGTTCCTGCCTGCCACGATCTTTGTTTATCATGTTCAATGTCAGTCTACATTTCCTGCTTGCGTTGTCCATATGAAGAATACAGTATATTAATTATTATATAAACTGAAACCATACATTCTGAAGCAGTCATACATTTGATGTACTTGAGGACGATATCTGAATGTTGATGACTCTGATGGAATATTCTTGATTATACAAGAACCAGTATACTCTATGACTGATGATAATACTGAACTATGAAGTTTCTATATACGGGGAATGGATGAAGTGAAGCTCTCAACCTTAATAAGAATGTAGAGTTCTTACGAGCAGTAGATATCATTTCCGACTATAAATATATAATAAATAAATATATAATAAATAAATACATAAATAAATAAATATATAATAAATAAATACATAAATAAATAAAGATAATAATAATCCATTGATCGTTTTGTTTCTATTCAGTTCTGATCTTACCCGACTGATATAGATGAAGATCATTTGTTTGAAGTAAATAATTACCAGTTATAGTATATAATGTCTAAATCTCGGGATGTTACTAGCTGATACATTATTGTATTATCTTGATTTGATTTGAGTACACCGATGACGTATTGGCTGAAGCATTGTGCTATAAATCTCTAACACGTGGGATGTTTCTTTCTATTATTAGTTATTCTCTTATATATTCGAAGAGTGTCCATTAGTGAAGCAATTGCACTAATATATTGTATTAGTTAATATTCAGTATTAGTTCACTTAACACTGATACTCTATATTATTAATAGGTTATCTGACCATAAAACATATATCTAGATGTTACTCAACTGATCCATATTGACGATGAAAGACAATAAGATATTCCCCATCAATATATTTTTGCTTTGTTTTCAATAAAGTAAAATCTTTTAAAGAAAAGAACTATAAGAAGTTACTGTAATAAAAATATCTCATTGGATATTAGGAATAATATATTTCCGTTTTCGTAATCGGTCATTAAAAACTCATATACATAATGATTGTGTGTTGTGTATGAAATTCTTTCTCTTTGAAGAACCATCTATTGGATATGTAAATACCAAATTTCTGAACATCACTGATACTTTTCGTTGTTTTAACACGACATCAAAATAGAACATCAGACTTTTTTTAATACGTAACAAATTCAAATAATTATCATTCAATAATAATAATAATAATAATAATGAAAATAATAATAATAACATAAATGTTATAAAACTACTCTTACTAGGAGGAGTCATTCGAAGCTGCTGCACCGTGACATCTCAAATAATGTTTATGTAAAAGCCCAATAAGTTATTTTAACTATAAAACTTGTTAATCGTGGAAAACAAACTTTAACAGAAGAGTTTTCATATTAAGAGGTTTCATAGGATGACTCATTTCTCATTTTTCTACTGGCAACCTGTATATAAAGTGAGGTACTGCAATAATAAACCCTCAATCTCTATATGACTTGAGCCGCGACACGGGTAACCTGATATTTCGGAATGACTTTCCAACGGATGCGATTTCATGTTGGTATTAAGATGCCATGTTATTGATAGATTTACAAGTTGTTAGTAAAAGTTAGAAATGGATACGACGTGTAATAGGTAAGTAATATAGTGTTAGAAGAATTGGCGTGATTTGATTACAGTTTCGAGTACTTCTCACTATTATGAATTCGCGGAAGTACATTGATGTTATAATATAATATGTCTGATAACAAGGATTTACAAATGTCTATATATGGGATGTAGCAAAGGCATGAACTACAGTAAAAAGTATTTCTTGTGCCACGAATTCTTTTAAACACTAGATGTTTTTAGAATGGTTGAAGGAATACCTTTGTCATGAATAATGGGAATTAACATAATGTAGTGAAGTAAAACAGATAATATGTGTTTTACCATAATTTAATTTGAGAAGATTTTGAGTCATCAATAGCCAAATTTCAGCAATACACTATTCTACATTCTTTAAGAAAGAGGAGAAATTTAACTTATTGTCAGGAGCCAGTTAAATATAACAGTATGTGATTGGCACATACGTTATATTTAATGGCATATCGCAGCGAAATTATTCCAAGTGGTTATGTGGATATTGCGAAACGTAATGGATCAAAGAACTTTTCCAGTAGATGCGTGTACATGATAGTATTAAGTATTATCTAACTATTAACACATAATGATATAACACAACGTTAATTACCATTAATGCATATAATAACTAACATGCCAGTAGAAAGGTATATGGCTAGGTATATTATATCCCCCCTCTGGTGTGTGTGAGTGCGCGCGTCCGTGCATGATATATATATATATATATATATATATATATATATATATATGTGTGTGTGTGTGTGTGTACGTGCGTGTACGAATGCATACAAACAGTTCATAGAGTTGTATCTGTCTAATACATATAGTTTTTGCATAATAGTCCCCATTACTTATATTCAAATACTTATATTCAAATACGACTCAAATCTATAACTATTAGATATTAAACACCCTTATTCCTAGCCTTTCTATAGAATCCTTCATATTCTCTGTGTTCTATTTAGGTTATTGTTTATATGGAGATGACCCTAACTGTGTCTTCCAGTGTCACTGTGTTAGAGACAATGAGTGTAGTGGAGGTACATGTCCCGGTGGATGTGATACGTCACTTCCTTCTGGATATACCTGGAGTGGACCATCTTGTCAGATAG
Source organism: Paralvinella palmiformis (assembly GCA_025642065.1). Classification (NCBI taxonomy): domain Eukaryota; kingdom Metazoa; phylum Annelida; class Polychaeta; order Terebellida; family Alvinellidae; genus Paralvinella; species Paralvinella palmiformis. The sequence continues at coordinate 41,042 of JAODUP010001615.1, forward strand.
GTAACTGGAGATAAGTGATGTTAGATAAATGACGGAAATATTTGTCTTATTACATATTAATAATAGATCGTTTAGATGTTTATTTGTAAATCTCAAAATTGTTTGTCATTTCAGATATTAATAATAGATCGTTTAGATGTTTATTTGTAAATCTCAAAATTGTTTGTCATTTCAGATAATAAATATTTAGTTTATTAAAATGGGAACCATATTAAATAATAATTAATTAACTAGGAAAAATAATGGACAGTAATGTTTAAATTGATTTCTTCATTTAACTCTATATTGTTAAAGGTAATATCGGATTAAACAAATCAACTAACATGACAGCAGCTCCCTTCTATCAAAAGACATACCCAGCTACTGGAGCTCTAGACGGTATTATACCTGATGTTATAAATACACATTGTGCTCATCCTAGTAATGATGTTGGATTACCTGTTGAATGGTGGACTGATCTGGCAGATTTATACAAAATATATAATATTACGATATATCCAAGAGAGGATGGTAGGTATTATGTCGTATACATATGTTGTTTATTTCGTCGTGAATTGTATGATGTAATATAAATATAGCTGTGTAGACATTGTGTATAACAAAATAAATGAGTTAGAATATTGGTTTGAACTGCAACTGACAAATTTAATGTCGAAATGGCAAAATAAACTCACCAAAAACGTATAATCCACACACGCACACACACGCACACACACACACACACACACATATATATATATATATATATATATATAGACTCGCACGTGCGATCTTAATTTTTAAAATCTATTTTAAGCTTATTAACTAATACTATCACATATTTCCAGGTCCTGACGATAAACTACAACAGTTTAATCTAACAGTATATAACACATCACATAACGAGTTACTCTGTGGATATCATCATGACCCCGTCTGCACACATATTACTATAAGATGTCCTAGTCCACTAATAGGTAGATATGTACACTTTATGAGGAAAGCTCAGGCGACGAAGAGTGAAGGTGCTCCTTTTTGTGAAGTAGTTATAATAGGACATAAATATATAGGTAAAATATTTGTTTCAGGTTATCATATTAAATTTAAACAGAAAGTTGCGATTTATTTGTTTCCTAGTGTTTTGTAACTAGGGGCTATTCCAGTTATAACTATATGCGGGGTCACGGGCGGCAATTTGATTAATAATAAATGGGTGATGGGGTCTGTGCAATAGACAAATTATGGATGGTGGGTAGATTAGAAAAATGATAATTATTGTTCGTCAGGTTTGTGCAAATATATGTGTGATGGAGGATGGGTGTCAGGAAGTTTAACATAGTGTATATTTTATGTAGAATCACGAAGAAATCAATCTCCTCGAAGATAATGTAACAGTTTAACACCGAATATTTTGTCAATACTATCGTGAACGACAGTGACATCTGACGTGTGTGCAATAACTGTTTGCTTTCGGTTCAAGTCTTTTGCCTCTCCGGTAATATTGGTATAAGACTTCCCACTCTGAACACTCATTTAATTAAGTACACACTGGTGGAATGAATATAGACATTTATGTAACTTAATAAGATTTTAAGATCTCCTGATTAATTCCATCTACCTGATGAATTAGTATCGTGTGAACACAATATTATTCTTTTGTTCTCCACAGTGAAGCTTGGTGTAAAAAGATATTGTGTCTTCCAAGATTAATTTTATTCCCCATATATGTATCGCATCAAGACCACAATGTTTTGCCTATTCAGACCGTTTAACCTGATTTTTAGGGCACATAGTCTACTTGGATGCTGCGTACTATCATAATTTATCCGGGGGACACTATAATGATCAATCTCATAATAGGCAATTCCTCCAGAGGACAATATATCATTATTAACTTCAGTTTCTAGGAATACAACAAATCAATAACCAAAACACAATCTAGGATGAATATTATCACAAATGCATACTTCTATAAAGCTAATAGATCATTCAGATAAAAATATAATAAATTATTAATCTGAACAAATTTATTATAACTAACTTAGTATATGGCATACAAAATAAGACTACTTGTTAAACGGGAGCATTACATATACAGATGCCATATTTAACGGGGAATATTAGTGCGGGCTAAGTTTCAAATTATGGGTGGTTGAGTGTAATAAAAAATTAAAAACTTGGTTGGAGGGTCTAGGAAAAAAAATTAAATTGTGGGTGATGATAGTAACAAATAATTGCCTCCCGCCACCCCATACAATTATTTCTGGAATAGCCCCGATGAAGATAGAACCAATTATTATGTGAAAATATTTTAAAGCATTTTTGTAACTTTTACTAATATTAAAGAATAGTATTTATAATAGAAATAAGATGAATATTAAAAACGTGTATTGTAAGTAAAAAAATATTATACTCATTCAAATTCTTAATAATTAGTATTCATAAAACTACCAGTAGTACTACTTTTTCTACTGCGACCATCACCAAAAGCAACTACCGGTATTGCTATCACCTCTAACGCCACCAGCACCACTGACAATAATAATAATAATAATAATAATAATAATAATAATGACGATAATGATGATGATGATGGGGGGGAGGAGGAGGAGGAGGAGGAAATGTACTAATTATAATACCTATTGTACTATTAGTATAATTAATCTGATCATTTAGTTTCTATGGTCTATTTTTATTATTCAAACAAATAAATATTATTCTAGATTGTACACAATGTCCTGTTGATGTTAACTGTAATGACGTCACTGGTTGTGTGTCATGTCAAGGATCATATCAGCCAGATTGTAAACAAAGTAAGTTACTGATCAGAATTACATAATTATTGATTATTATAATAATTGATAAATAAAGTAATATCTAGGGGATATGTTATATTTATATAGAAATTAATCATTATCTATATAGGCTGTGAAGACGGATTTTACGGAGCAAACTGTCAGGATCGATGTGGTCAATGTAAGACTAACACTGTATGTGACAGCTATAACGGTACATGTCATGATGGATGTCAGATTTGGTGGACTGATACAAAATGTAATACATACATAGGTAGGTGTATTTAAACAAAATTATACGATTATAATCAATATTAACATATATTTACACAATAAATAATTTAACACTGTATAATTATTGTTTTAAAATTGATATCCTTAGAAACGCCCAAGAACACTCATGAAAATCTGATGCTAATAAATAAGACTGGTGACATAATTCAGATAGGATGGGAACATATTAATGGAATAGCTGTAAATTTACGTCGTTTCTATGGCTACATAATACAGTACAGCATTGACCTGGATGACCTAATTATACAGATGTGGGTATAGTTAGTTATGACTCAGATCCTTATTGGAAAATTGAAAATCTCCAAATTAACACAATTTACTACATCAAAGTAACACCATATCGGAAAGTTGGTGATCTTAGGGAGACAGGGAAGGCATATGATACTCTGAAAGTAAAGACAGATTGTTCTGGTAAGAAAATAGTATACCTTTTTCATTCCTTTTATATATGAGCATGTCGTATTGTATGTTTGTTTGCTTGCTTGTCCTAGTGCATGAACTGTGCGCGAGCATGTGTGTCTGTCAGTGTATGTGAATGTGCGTTCATGTATGCGGCATGGATATCGGCTTTAATTTTTGAATTGGATATGTTTTAATCTTAATTTCAAAGTATTAATATATACAATGTGTAAAGAAAGGGTTAGTATCCGATTTCTTTTGAAAACTGTACGTTATATACGCTTAAGCGAATAATTACTTGATATCTTTTAAACAAATTTAACTCTGATATGCCTAAATGTACATAAAGCTCACACTGACATGACACAATTCACTGATAAGGGGGTATATTTTGGGGTACAACTGTTTCTTACATTGTTTACCATATTTTGAGAACCCGATATCCTATATATTGAATACTTCAGTTGATACAAAATAAATAATTCAATACGTATCTCCATAACTTACACATTCTAATTCAACAAATATTTTGTTTATTATATTGGTCAACCTAGAAAAGGGGTTAGCTTACAAATCATCCTCAGAGAATGGTTTTATAATTATTAGCATTTCGAACACATATCAGTGTATGCCGTTATACACTAAATCATCCTCACAATGTTCACTTGGCATCAGGTAAAACGTGAATCGCTTTTACATATCGTTGTTAAAGTTTCTCATCCACAAATCCATCCTTTTATAGGTAAAATGTCTCAGCAGGTTTTGTTGTTTAGAGATAACCCACTGCAGTTTGATGCCAATTCAACATAACTAAGTAACATTTGTAAATGACGTTGACATTAGTAGATATTGTTATTTATATAAGAGTACCAGTATGATGGTTTGTAATGCCAAGGATCTGTTAATATATTATGTACTCCACTATAATAATCGCAAACTTCTATAATGCCGAAATCCTAAAAAAAGAATGGAGCTCAGTATTCTTCAGCAACTTTATAATAAAATCATGACACACATTAAGGAGTCTAAGAATAGGACAGCAAAAGATTAGACTGTCTTAGTGTTCTGTAAATACGATTCTTATTTAATGGCTAGAGGAAATATTTCTGGACCAATGTCAGATATAGGACATTTCGCGGCCAACAACATGAAGCCAAAATGTCAAAGTGCGGACTTAGTACAAACGATCTCCATATTATTACAGCGTATTAACTCGATGGAGACCGTTATAAGAAAACCTAAAGAAGAATGTCGGAATCTTCTGAAGTAAAACAAAATATAACAAGAAATAATAAACTACCACTACAGACCTTATTATTTAATGAACCCCAATTACTGTTATATATTAAGTAGTTCATTTATATTCTTACGTGAGACATGAGTGAAGCGATATTCCCTTTCTATGATGTATACGTGTGTCATCTCTCCCATCTCAAAGCGAGGCTAAGTTATCATTATCACTTGTGTATCTAGAAACACATATTCTACGAGTACACAAGATCACTCACTGTTACGTAACCAGTTGCTTCTTCGATTCTAAAAAAGATAGTGTAACGTTTTAATATTTGTCAAATGTTTTGTTGATTAATGATATGTTGAAGTACATGAATAGATACATAACATGATTTGTAAAAGTGGAGCCAAATCCGCCATAGGAGTTAGTTTTTGGCATGATTATAACAGATCGGGAACATTGACGTTTAAGGTTAAAATGGCGGGATTGTCACGGTATTATCGCTCACAGGACCCCCCCAATAAATCCCACCATGCAAAGCGCGCCTGGTTTGTTTTGGTTTTTGACGTCATCATGCAATGAGTCTATTCGGAATAGCATCAGAATATTTTATGTATTTAGGTATCGCAGGCAACATGAAGTTAATGATTTACAATTTGAATTCGTAGCGAGCAGAGATACCAGTATTCTCTCATCTGATTGTAATCAACATATTACGACAGATTATATTGCGAACCTTTACTATATTGATCTTACTTGGAAAATCATCTATCCCCCAATGTATATATATATATATATATATATATATATATATATATATAACCAATTAAATTAAAGTATTTAATTAATTTTCATATACAGTAAAAGCTATCTTAAGAGGACCTTTTCCCCTTCATTATTTGTTCACTTGGTCTTTTGCCCCATGGACTTTTCCACATGGCATGTGCTATTGTTGATAAATAAAATGATAAAAAATAAATTAATTAGTATAAGACTTACCCAAATTAGTAAATGTCTTTTAACAAAGTATTTTTCATGCAATATTTAGATGCAATATAACCAAATATTCAATGTACATATGTTTATTGCAATTAATGACGCACTCACTGGTACGAAGATTATTTCTGATGTATTTAAACCGAGGTGTCATCCCCTTCATATTTTGTTATCAAAGGATCATTATAAAACAGATATGAGATGAAAGTTTTTATTTTAGTAAACCAGATATAGAATTACTACAATAGTGTTAATATTTCAATATATATCATACATCTATTTTTAAATTCATAGAAATAATAACAAGTAATATAAAAAATGTGCAATTGTTTTGTTTATCATAATTAACATATACTCACACCCACCAAAATAACATTGAAGGAGAAATGGACTCGAGGCAAAAAAGGACTAGGTGATAAAAGCCAAAAGAGTATAAGATAAGAGTGACTTTGGCCATAACCCATAATCTACATTAACTAAATTAAATGGTGACAAACCAATTGGTCGGTTCAACAGCGACAAACTAATCAGTCAGTCTAACATTGGCTGAATGGCGACAAACCAATCAGTTGGGCCAACAGCCACATATGAGCAGACTGGCCAATAATGGCACTCAAAATATACATACAAATACATAAAAACAACATATTCACTTTTTTTAAAGTTTATTTTTCATTTAAAATATAATTTCATATGTCAGAATCCGAGTTGGAACCTAGTATGACATCTCTCATAGATCCCGTCGCTGTTGCTGCACAGTCTTTTTCCGAAAATATATGATTTATAATGTTTGAGCGAGACCGACTCAACTTTTCCAGTAGAAGAGTATATTTTGTCTTGCTACATTGGATTAGTTTAGAGCTATTGTATACTGTACAGGTAAATACACATGATAAATTATCTGTTAAAATTGGGAGGCTGTGCTAAACAACAAAATGCAACATCTTTTAAAATGTGTATCGTAAAGTACAAAATGAAATTTTAATGACTTTTCAGAAGCTTGGGCAATTGTGTTACTTATTTCTTCAGTTAAGTTATATTAGGTTAGCACTGACTTAATATAGGCACATGGACTACAAATGAAAAGATTACATACCTTGCTTTTTCTCCAGTCACCTTTGGCATCCACCTTGACGGTTGATTGCACATTTCAGCCACTTTTTTAATTACTTCTTCTCTGTCAGCTTCTTTTACTGAAAACCTCTTGGCTGCCTCTAGCAATATGAAAAATTCATTTAATATAACTACAATATATTAAATCCATATATTTCAACACATATTTTTCAAATTATAATTAAATATATTACTGTGTCAGAAAATAATTGACAAATATCTATGTTTAGACTTTAATGAAACAGAATAAATGTATCCCTCTATTTGGTGACGTGTATTTGTTATCCATACAAATAATTAATACCCTTGATGACTTGCATCAGAACATGCGGAGCTGGACGCCAATTTATCAGTTTGGTCTTCACAGGAGTTGACCCATTTGACCTATGTGTGGAAATAAGACACATAATATACAAATAAACAGTAATGTTAGGGAAATGTGGTAGTTTCTTCAATTATTTACAATGCTTGAAAATAAAATATGACACTATTTGAAACCCAGTATAATTATTAAAGAAAATCTATGACAAGTAATAAGATGATCAAGTACCTTGAAACTAGTGTATTTGTTATCTGTGTGCTGGTGCTAGATGAATGATAGTTTAACAGGTATACTGGTAGATACAATGATACATTCACAGTGACACACACACACACACATATATATATATATATATGAGGACGCCCCGAATGCTGTCATTAACCTACACTAAGTCATGATCTACCACATAAAAGTCCAGCTAGACTTTGATAGTGGCTTTGCAAGAAATGTCTGAGAGGTACAATTCAAAATCCTGAACAACTAAACTCCCACTAATATAAAATCATGGACCTCTGATTCTGAATATGATTCCTATCTGCGAAAATGGCCACTGTATATAAGGTGCCAGAGAGAGTCATGTGAATAAATATAATTGCCAGTCATTGTGATCGCAACTAACCTCAAAATTTTTAGGTCACTGGTCAGAAGCATATCTGACACTGGTGGAGGCGCAACAAGTGATCTCTTTGTTGATGTTTTTCTTTGTGTTCTTTATAGGTGGGACATCACTGGCCTTACTAATTGAAATGGCATGTGCATAATGCACGATGTTAGAAATAAGACAACATTTCCAAGTATTCTACAGGAAAACTATAGTGATAAACTGGTCACAAATCAGCAACTTAATTGAGTTAGAGAACTGTAAATTAATGATAATTGTAATGATAAGATGATACATTATGACTGTAGGCACCCTGACACAGATCTGCATGTTGACGTTATGATATAT